>JAQGBH010006773.1:0-11958 GCA_034698265.1 Sminthurinus aureus
TCAAAAGGAACAATATGACGGGGTGCTGACTTAAATTTTCTCAAAACATGTAAATTTGACGCTCTCTACTCTACACTCTACACACAAGGAACAGCACACAGCACAGTCAAGTAATATTACCTACTGACATGCTACATACAAGTATGAAAAAGAAAGTGAAGGGAAAGTTTGCATTTTGGATGGAACATGCAGAATATGTACTGTCGATACATGATACATACTATAGCTTTTTGTACCTTAGGTATTTGATACGCAGTTGACGTTTTTCATTTTATTTCTTGAATGCTGTACAATTAAGTAAATAGTTGAAGTCGAAGTAGGATGAGTCAATCAAGTAGAAAGTAGAAAGCACACGTGAAATAAGAATGCAGAAAAACTTACAAAAATTATTGCTTTTTTTTGTTGTTCTTTGATTTTTATTCCATACAAAAATGAAAAATGCTAAAAAGAAGAATCTATGATAAAAAGGACATTTACACTGTAGATTATAGAGATAGACTATATACTATGATATTAAATATTGTGTAGATGTTACAATTTATTAAGTAAAAATTAGTATACAAGAAAACTGTGAAAAACTTGATGAAATACTCAACCTGATAATAAATCATCAATCAATAATATTAAATATTAAATATCAAATATTATTCTGTATCTTCTTGTTTATAAATAGTAAAACTGGTTTTCGTTAACAGCTAATATTAGTTAATAGTCAATATTGTTGACGATTGGCAGTTGACATTATACAGATCCACCGGAAGGTTGAGAAATTGCTTTATTTTCAATATCGACCTGTGATGCTTCACCTCCAGCCGGTTTTGTCCCGTCAATTTCTGGATTGGCATTGGCATTATTAGGATTAGCACTTGCGTCACCCGCCGCTGCATTGTCAATGGCTAGTTGTACTTGTTGCTCTCCTTCACTAACTGCGGTTTGCTTTTGAGTTGTGGGTTGTGACGAGTTATCAATCAGATCAACCATTCTCTTTTCATCCGCCGCTTCCTTCAACTTTTTCTTGTAGCCAGGCATGAGACCTTCCAGCAGTTGGTCAATCTGGTCAAATTAAACAGGAAAATTGGATTCAAATTGAATTTTAAATTTACAATTTAATTTTATAACTTATAACTTATAACTATGAATAATTTTAGTAAATTGTCATAAATTGTTTGGTTTTGAGTTTCATAGGCTTACTTGTTCTTGCTGAGATCTAGGTTGCTGTGGGAAATCTCGTAGGCCATAAAATGTGATTGCTCCTTCATCGTCACCCAAAATTACACTCTAAATATAAAAAACACACACCGTTCAAAATTCAAAACAAAGATGATTATGCACTGCAAAAGTCAAAAGGATGAAGGAAATTTGATTTTAAAAGTTTTCAAAGTTAACTCATGTCTCATGTACGCACATTGAGGTAAGAAGAATAGGCAGCCCTTCTAAATCCAACTGCAAAGGGTGGTGCAAATTGAACAACGGGTTCTAATGTATTCAGAGTTAGATCCCAAACTTCAACATGGAATTCACTAGCACACACAAAGACGGATGACATTGTGGGGCAACAAGTGACATCAAACATTGTTCTCTGTAAATAAATTCAACAAAACAAGCTTCTTTACATTTCTCTTATTTTTTAAAAATAAATAGTAAATATGTGATACAACTTTTATTTATAAATTACAAGGCCAGTTTGCATAGACAAAAGTGGTGTGGTCGTCCCTTCTCGCCAAACTTTGATACTCCAATCAGCCGAGGAACTCACAAAAATCGTCTTGTCAAATGTATTAAAACAAATACGATAGACTGGACCGGAATGACCGACATAAGTCATCATAAATTGATCCGTGAAAGAAGTTGAGCACTGAAAGTACAAAATACGCGTGTAAAGAAAATAACAAAATCTAGTGAAACAATTTCCACTCAAAACATTTTGATTCTTAATTCATTATTTGTTTTTTATGGGTTTTAGATTTTACATTTCAGATTTTAGAGAGTGTCTAAAAATCAGTAAAATGTTCACCTTATGAATGAAGCCTTCTTCCGTACCGATCAAATATTGAGTCCAGTCATTGGGATAGAAACAGAGAGAGAAACCCACGGATAAGTTGGTAGTGAGAGCTTCTGCTCGCTTCTCTCTTCGTCCAGGAATCTTCAACGGGGATCGACGGACTCTGAGCATTGCTTTGAAAATTGAAAATCAACGGTCAATAATGATTTCAATTGTATCCTTATTTTTATTTTTTAAAATACAAAGTTGCATTCAATTTGAAACAAATCACAAGTCACAAAGTGAAATTATAAAAGATCAAAGTTAAGAATTTGTTTACTTGTCAAATCAAATCCTTTGGTTGAAGTCCATCGATTGAGCACACCATCTTCTCCTAGTGAAACTAAAATTTCACTGACCATTCCTGTGGTAGCCATTTCAGTTTCTTGAAACCATTGGACTTGCCAAATTGGCCCTTGATGTTTTTGCTGATTTCCTCTACACACAAAAACGCATAAAAAGTGATGCATAAATAAACACATTTATACAAAAGCCAAAAACTCTAAAACAAAAAGACAGCAGAATATCGAATATCGAAAACTATTTTGATTAGCAATTATTAGTAATTATTAAAATTGATCAGTTATAATGGGACATACATTGTAGATGACATTGCGAGAGACTTAGGAGAGCGAACATCACACACCACTAGATTTCCATCAAGCATTCCAATGGCCAAAAGGTAGGGTGTCAAATTAGCAAAGGCGAGACAAGTCACAGATGATTTAAACTCGTAGATTCTCTCTGGATAAAATGTATTTTTAGCAGACCAAACACACACCATTCCTTCATCATCATCTCCAAATCGATTGGAGCCGTAGGAAACTGCAACAATATTCTGTCCAGAAAGATCAACAAAAATTGGAAAATGTATCAAATTAATTATTCATTAAAAAATGACGAAGACACAAGTCAGAGTTTTCGTCAGATATGTTGAAATATGAATCATAAAATCCATAAAATTATTATACGTTACCCCATTGAGATTGTGAAGTGCAATGTCCGTAACTTCTCGACCCTTTGTGACACTTGATTTGAGACTCCAGTATCTTTTAATATTTGGTCCAAGATCAAGATGTTCCTGCTTACCTCGAGTATCCTCAATCAGGTTGAAAAAGTGGGGTTCTAATAATTGATATTTACAAAGAACAAAGAACGAGTTGTCAGCAAAAAGCAAAAAGATTACAAATCATGGACCATAGACTGTATATTTGAATATCATTGATCATTGAAAAGTAAACTCACTGTTGTCTTTCTTATCATTGGCATCAAGATTAGCATTAAGAACGGGAAATCCTCTCATATCCGCTTGATTGTCCTGCATGTACTCCATACTAATTAATCTGTCCATGAAAACAACACCCATTGAAATATCAGGAAGAACAGTGAGTGTCGCTGCCTCAGTCTTCTTCTCCTGCTTTGAATAAACCTCTAAAACACAAAATCAAAGATCAAACAGGTGTAAAAACCTTTGATTCATTTCATATCATGTAGAACAGGAACTTTAGTTACTATTTTTAGATTACAATTTGAAATTTTATACCTTGCAGAGGAACAATAGTATCAAATTCCTCTTCATTATCAGACAGTTCAAATTCCTTCTCGTCAATATCTTTGTAGTTTTCATCATCATCATCATCGTCATCCTCATCATATTTACTCCCATATTTTCCCCAGTCAATTGTACTAAAGATTGAAACCTTATCATCATCATCTGAATCATCTTCGTCGGAATTGTGAATGGCTTCGATTGCATCCCTCTCAATTTTTAGACGCTCTTGCATTATTTTGATTTGAGTTTCCTCTGTTATAAATTCCATGAAAAAAGAATAAAGAATGTGTTCAATGTACAATGTTCCATCATTTCAGTTTTCAGGTGCAGATTGCAGATAAAAAACACAAATTGGCAAGTAAATTACGATTGTTTTAAAAAAAACTAAATACCTTCTTCTCGCATTTTTCTCTTGGTATCTGCCTCGTGCACCGCTTCGTATTCATCCTCAATCAAATAATAATTTGCCTGAACTGCAGCATCACAAGCAGCTGGACTTTTATATTCTGTCCATTGATCTCGCAATCGATTTTCAAACTTGATAGAATTAAACCCACATTAAAATATTAAATGTACTAGTAATGATGAATTATAATATTTTCAACTGTAGAAAAAAAACGACTTACAGTTTGAGCGAAACGACTCGAATATCCATCCGATTCTAAATGATGTTGAACCATCTAAAAGAATGCACAAAAAATTCAGAATTCAAAGGTGAAAAGTGAAAAGTATATGTTTCGTAAATCCTTAAAAATTGAAAAGGAAAATATAAAATGCTGACAAAAAAGTTCACGTACAACTTTGTAACGGTCGTTTTGTTTTTTGATGTCTTCAAAATTAGCATTTGACTCCAGCTCAAATTTACCAGTAACTTCAATAAGAAAAGTAGTATCACATTCAGATAGGACGACACGAACTCTCCGCTTTGTAGAAACTGTACCGTCCACATTTGTTATGTTGACAACTTTTTGAAGGTACACTTTGTCTATATCATCTTCAACAGGTAAATTATCTAAAAAAATAAAGAATTTTTAATTTTTATGATTTAGGATTCATGATTCATGATAAAAATAAAAATGATTTTTCCGCGGTTTAAATTCTAAATAAATAATAAATAAAATGAAAAATTAGCTCACGAATAGTTTTTTGGCAGTCACGATATTCCATTTGAGATTGAAATTCTTCTTCCTCGAGAGTGGTTAAACTGGCATTCCAACTCATGGCCGGAGATCGAGACTGTTGTTGATACATTCGGATGTCAAAGGTTGCGGTGCTGATGTCTTCAACTGGTTCTTTTGGAAGAAAAGTTTCGGAATTTGGTATGAGTTCTGCTGAAGTCCGGTTGAGCATTTGGCTGTAACTTTTCATGGTGTCGTAGCCAACGTAGAGTGGAAGTGGCGTACATTCCAAATCTCCATCCAGAACCTGAGTCAAATTATCTTTAATATTATCATATAAATCATAAATCAATTGAGAATTGCTAAATTGATTCAGGATTCAACATTGAACTACGAGAGAAAATTAGCATGGACAGATAATTACTATATACAAAGTAAACTTACATCAGGGCCGAGACGAAACTGGTCAAGAAGATCAAAACCACTGGATCTACGAATAATTCGTGGTCCTTCAACTTTCTCTGGACCCACATTAAATTCTGATATCATTTCATCCGAGCCAAGTTCAAAGAGATCTGTTGGACCTGAATCTTGTCTCTGTACCCCTCCTCCTTCCCCAGGTGCGGGACCTTTACTACCTTTCCTACTACTGAGTTTTCTCTGACCACTTGCTAAACTTGATCTTCCACCTCCTCCTCCTGCTACTTTCCCGTTGTCTTTATTCATTTTTGTTGCCTTTACAGAACTAGAATCTCTGGATTGTCTCGTTGTGTCAGCAGAACCACGTAACTTCCGTCCTTGTGAAAATTGAGTAACGGTTGTAGCCATTGAAGTAGTTCGAGCCAGCGGATTTTTCATTGGATGATGACTCGATGGAGCTTTTCCTATTGAAGTCACAATGGACATGTTTTTATCTGAGATGATGGATTTACCAGTAACTGTAACAGAGTGAGTTCGATCCATTCTTCCAGTTCCAGTTTGAACAACTACCGTCGCCGTAGAGGCTTTTGTATCTATCACACTTTCCCTCATTTTGGATTTTGGCTTTTTTTCCGTCTTATATGTGCTTCTTTTTTTATGTAGAAGACGAATATAATATTATATAAATATGTAAAAACTGGAGTATCAAAAAGATATGTACTAATTTCAATATTACAATAATTGATTATATAAACATTTTATAATAATATTCAAAAAGGGATATTATAGTTTTCTTCCTTTGAAAAAAACGTAAATGGTAGACAAGCTGTTTGAGGAGCCGTAATCAAGGAGGAAATTAAACGACATGGTTTCCTCTTCATTCTGTTATAATGATGGACTCCTCTGCCCTCCAGTCCTTTATCTCTAAGCTGTAGTTAATTAAAATAAGTTCCTATTTTTTGTTAAAAACTCGATCCTTGCTGAAAATATGTATAAAAAACAAAAAGTGCATTGTAAATGCAAACGAGACAGGCCTTTATTTTTCTTCCCGCGACGTCGTCATCGTCGTTCCTCGGGATCTTGTCTTGTTGTCCAGTTTGGTCGATATACTCGATATGTTTTCACTTTTCGCAACTCTCAGAACCCACTCTGTGCTCTTTTTGAAGAATTCAGAGTTCAATTTAGAAAAAACTATGCTGATTATTTGTTTTGTACCTCACCGTGCCGTGGCGACGAGAAATTAAATGGATATTATAAAATGTATCATGATTGCCAATTGCCAATTGCCAATGCTGCCCACATAATAAAGGAACAAATTGCATACAATACACAATACACAGATTGGTACTTTTTTTATGAAAAATGTTTTTTATTTCCTTTTCATACATCTTTTCTACAACTTGTTACTCAATAATTATATTGTCAAATTAGCATTTCCACATTCTCTCTCATACAAAAACTCATCTTTCATCACTTTTTCATAATATATAACACAACATAATATTATCTTGATATATTTTAATTTCTCTCTTCATGTACTTTATAAATTCTATACATGATGTATGATGTACTAAACAATAAATCGATCATAGTGTTTAAATATTATGTTTTAAATAATGTACAAAGAAAATGCTTTGATGAAGTAGACAACTCTATAGAAGAAGAAAACAGATTTGACAGAAGCGTCAAAGTCAATATTTACAATGAAAACAAAAACGAGTAACAATAGTGAATAGTAATTTTAACTGTTATTTGTACAAAGTGTAACAATAATGACATTCAGCAGTATGAATAATGGGTAATATTTAAAAATTCTTGATATATTAAAAAATGAATTATTATTATTATTATAATAAATAGTAAGAATAATAATTATTCAACAAATCTAGTTGTTGATGATGCTAATTATCTTGATTTAGTCCGACTCTGATGCATGTCGTCTGTCCCTTTCTCCACCACCTCTTACGTTGATAGTGAATTTGTATTCCTGATCACATCCCATATATGCATCACTCATGTAGTAAAGCGTGTATGTGTGTTCACCTAAAAGACGACGGGAGGAAAATAAGAACAACAAACGATACATTATTAGTATTTCATTTATACTTCATTTATAGTTAGAAAGAATTGAAAAATTAAATCACATTAAATCTACTTATTAAAAAGTATTTGTCAAAATTTTACCTGTACTCGGTGCTACAAAGTCGAGTTTTACTTTAGTCTTCTGTTGCAATGTCAAACGCTTAATGGAAAGTAGAGAATTAGCTTTGGGATCTCCAATAACAACCCACCAACCTAAAAATGCCAGACAAAAAAATAGCACAAAATAAAAATTATTATCATTATTGTAGATTTTGTACAATATGCAACATTACGCACGTTAAATGCTTTATTATTTATTATATAACGTAAATTTAATTCCATAAGGATTTCTGATAGGAAATAAATCCACGATATTTTGTACCTTCTTCTCGTTTCTGAGGATAATATGGAGCAATAACTGGTCCGATTCAGAAATTTCATTGCATGTGTAAAGTATTTGGACAATAAATAAAATAAAATAAAACATATTATATTAGTTCAAGTAATATCAAGTCATTAATAACCCTCAAACATGATATATACATATGCACACACATGTATGTGCATAGTATAGAATATTATATATGTGCACATAATACTATACATTATACTATAATATTATATAATATAAACATTCATACAAAATATAATATGAATAAATAATATATTATATTATAAACAAATTACCTGGTCCAGTGATTTCATCTTCTCTCTCAAGTTGAACGACAACAACAACATTGGAGCCTGCCTTGATTTTATCTTTATTTTCCACTTCATAAGTCAACTCAATATTAGGATACCGATTACAGAATCGAGCAACATCACTCATTTGAGCTTGACTCAATTCCCCAAGTATTTTATTTCTATCCTCATCTTCAAGTTCCATAAGATCAAAGACTGTGTCCACACCTTTTTCATTACATCTTTTAATAATGTCTGATGTGAAATGAGGAATTTGTTTCAAATAAGAGTCTTTTGCCCACATTGCTTGTGTAACCATTTGAGCCAATTCCATAGCTGCTACAGCAGGGGATAACCAACCATTGGAACTCAATACATCTACACATGCTTGAATCAATCGAACAGCCTGTAAAATTATGAAACAAATAAAATAAAATATGTTATATATATTCCATTTACCATTGACTCTGATGAAATACTTGTAAAATTATAATTCAATAGTAATTAGTAATTACGACTAAAACCTCCACTAAAATTAAATTTAAGAGGAAATAAATTTTAAATTTACATACCTTAGACAAAACCACTTCGGTATCTTGTTGTAATTCTGCACTAAGTTGTATTCTACAAAGATGTGCTTGAAGAAGAATATTTGCCTTAACATTGGGATCTGTAAATTTAATTGTGGATGTGGATGAGGCTGGTTTATTAGGAAGTCTTGTAGCTAGTGCTTGAAGTACTTGATCTTCATGATGTCTAATAGGAAGTGATGAATATTCAAAGGATGAACTCACAATATCCAATAATCCACGTAATTTTGTTTTAGCTGTAAGAGACATGCTAAAGAGTTCAATAGTTGTGTAATTGATGTAATAATAGGCAGCAATCATTCCCAAATTCAAAGGACTTGTATCCATTTCTTCCTCAACAGAAATACATTTTGATTGCTCCAAATCATTTAAGGTACTTTCTACTAATTCAGATAAATGATCTGACAAGTGACGGTGAGTTACTCCTTGTAAATTATAATAGTTGGGATTTTGTGTCATTCGACGGTAAACAAATGTCCATGTGAGGTAGTCAACTGCATCCTGCTTGTTTTCAATCGTCTTGGTCACAATTTCAGCATTAAAATGGTCATGAAGACAATGATCCAAATGACTCTGTAAAGTAGTGCATAGTAAAATACAAATAAAATACAATATTAGATTCAGGAAAAAATATAACACAAGTGCATGTTACTTATACAGCCAGTTATACATTATAACTTATACAAATAAAATAGTATACTTTATGAATTGAAATTCAAAATGATGTGATTTAAATCTTGAACTAAAAAATACTAAACACATGAAAAAAGTTTTACCTCAACAGGAAGTGGATCATTGAGGAATTTCTTAAAGAATTCTTTCTTACTCGTCTGACACATGAGTACAACTTTGGAATCTTCATCTTCTAATGGACGATTAGCTCTTCCCATCATTCTCAATACATCCGTAATAGCATAATCTTCATATGCATGGATTTTTCCATTATATACTTGCGTATCCATAATGATGACAAGATGTGAGTGGAATGGAATATTATAACAAATGGATCTGGTTGCTACTACTACTTGAATAGCACCAGATTTGAAAATTGTACTCACAATATGTTTATCTGTTGGACTTGTTCCTTCATGAAGATAGGCAACACCTTGGCTAATAGTATCTCTCAAAGTTTCATCTTGAATTCTATCCAAAACTCCTTGAAGATCTGATTTAGAAATTAAAAGGAAACGATCAGGTTGGTCATCTGCTGCTGCATATGATAACATATCAAAAGCTGTCAATTTGGCTTGTTTTCTTGAAGTCACAAATACAATTGCTGGTTTATCTGGAATAGTCAACTTGACAATAGAATTATAAACTGATTTGGACATGGCAGCAAGACGAGAGGCATTATGAGAAATATTATAGCCATTAATATGAAGTTCCATGGGGAGTGGACGAACAGATGGATGGAAATTAAAGGTATGAGTTGGAGGACATCCAAGCCATTGTGAAATATCTCTAGCATTTGACAAGGATGTGGAAAGAGCTACTATCCGAATTGGTTTTTCAATCTGTGATGCAATGTAGCGCATTCTTGAGCAGATAATTTCAATGACTGGTCCTTCTTCTCCTCCAATCAATTGAAGATCATCTACAATGAATAAATGAACATTTTGAACATTCTTTCTCTGCTTCCAACGACGAGATAACACATCCCATTTCTCTGGAGTACTAATAATTACATTTCCCTTGGCAAGGAGCTAAATTTAAAACAAAAGAAAAAATCACAGACAAAAACACAATTTGCATTAAATTTATACCAATAACCAATAACAAATCCATATTATAAACATTTATATACAATATTTCAAATGTAAACCAAGTCAAGTTTTATATAATCTAAAATATAATATCTGTATAATCTATGTATTTTATTATACCTTTAAATCTGTTCCGGTTTCTCCAGTGAGTAGAATAACCTTCTTTCCCAATTTACTAAATTTTTCATGCCAGTCAGCATACATTATCTCTGCAAGTTCCTCTTTTGGTGTAATATAAACACAATGATCTTGATCTTCTTTGGTAAACATACGAAGCATAGCAAATTCTGCAATCAATGTTTTGCCAGAACCAGGTGGAGCTCCAATAAAAATATTTTCATCAGAGTTGTACACAGCATTAAAAACTTGTGTTTGAATTGGATTAAATTGTGAAAATTCCTTGTACAAGGATTCAAATGCAAAATTTCTCAAAGCAGAAATCTACAAGACCACAAAAAAATAACAAACAAAAAAATGATCATTATAATATTATTTGAATTATTTCGTATGCCCTACATAAATCATTTTTATCATATATCAGATTTACATGCAGGATATTTTAAATTTTCTTACACTTTAAAAATGTACAATAAAATATAAAAATTAAATGAAAACTTACAGGAAGTGGTTGCAAATCCAATAATTCTGTTGGTGGTGGATTTTTCTCTGGTAGAATCAAATGACGAAATGAGACAGGTAAAACAGTCTCACATCCAATCCATCGATCTGATATAACTTTAATGAAATACTGTGGTGGAAGTGGTTCAAAAATGGGAACATAGAATTTAACAACATGTTCATCACTCTTGAATCTCTGTTTAAGTACAAAAAGTTCATGATGAAGAATAACTTCAGAGTCTACATCTTCAACAAGAACCCAGAAAGCAACAGATCCACCATGTAATTTCTCATCCCAATCAAAATCTGGTGTAATAACTAATTCCACTTTGAGTGTAGATCTTGTCACAGGTTGAATCGTACAATTGAGATCTACTTTGGGTAAATTATGAATGAACTTGTGAATTGTTTTTCCCAATTTTGGTAGTCGAATAACTGCAAATAAAATACAAAATAATATTGTCATTATTTTTACAATCAATGTATTATTATGTTGTACTGTTTTGTTTTTGTTTGTTTTGATAAAAATAAAATATAAATTTTGAAAAATTATAGAATAGTTTTTTTCACATACCTTCACCCAATTCATTTGGATTTAAATCAAATAGACGATCAAAACTAAGATTTTTCTTTTCAATTTTTTTGATAACTTCTTCAGGAATCTTTTTAAATTGTCTCAAAGGACACATACTTTGCCACATTCGACGATCAATCATTTTTGCAAGGGCAAGAGTTTTTTCTGCTAATTGAGCCCAACCTCGAGTTAAAACAATTTCATAAATGGCTCGAATAAGACGACCAGCGGATTGAGTGACATAAACCATATCAGCCATCAAAGCAAATCCTTCCAATTTCAATTGAGAAATGTAGGCTTGTAGAAGAATAGAAATTTTAGCTGATGCTTCCTCAACACTCTCTTTTATAGGAATTGGTACTCTTTCCATCAATTTTTGTAATTCTAATTTTTCTTCTTCTCTCACACCAATATTTTTGAATTCTCCAGATAAAGAAAAGACACGAAGAAGTTCAATTTCACTCAAGTGTGGCTTTAACAATTGATTATAGGTTTGAATCTGTAAGACAAAGAGAAAAA
>JAQGBH010006774.1:0-11956 GCA_034698265.1 Sminthurinus aureus
CCCATTTTGACCAATTTGCCCATTTTTCCCATTTTGGACAGCAAAATCTATTTTGGACGTCCAAAAGACCAACTCTGATCTGTAAATGTCTTGCAACTTTTAACAAGTTGCAATTTAGCAATCAAAAGTATTTCTTCATGTTTGTTTGTTGATCTAGAATCTAGAATCTAGGATCAAGAGTCTAGTGTTTAGAGTGAGAAAGAAAGAGAGAGAGAATATTATGATGACTAGGCAAAAGCAAAAACAGTATGTATATTATAGTGAACTCAATAATAAATTGGCTAAAGTAAATTAAAATTAGCTTAGATGGTCTTACACAGCGATTTTATCCCATACTTGCGTAATTGCATGTAACAAAATGCAAAGTGCTCAACACACAACATTCAACATTCAACACAGATCTAAAATCAGGAATACCCTACGTACATATTACATATTTATGTTTACTTAACAATAACAAAATACAAAATAAGCATGAAGCAAGTCTTACACAAATCACAAACCGATGTAAATAATAAGTGGAAACATTAATCTCGCACTTATTGTTTCCGTATTTGATCATCGAATGAGATCATACGAGACACAACTACAACATTATGGCATTTTAATGTAGTTAAACACGTATTATAACTCATGACAATAAAACAGTATAATACCAATTTAGTAGCGTAATAACTAATGACGGTTATGCCAAAGGAGCTACGTAGCTTTGAATTTTGAATACTAGTTTTTCGCTAATCGACTTTTTTGTAACATTTCTGGTAAAAAAACAGCATAATGTACATTGCAATACAATACAATACAATTCATATGAAACATGATATAAAATCTGTAATGATCTTTCATAACTATTTTATATTTAATATGTTCAGTATGCAATACTCAATACTCAATTCTTGCAGATGTGCTTGTTAATTATATCATGGATTTCTTGTATCTTTTATCCCAACTTTTACTTAGATACATGAAATGTTACTAATTTGATATCCGATAGTTTTTTGGTTTCATTTGATGCATGCTGTACACTGTATACAATGCACAATGCACAGACTACCGACCAGAAAAGACAGAAAAAGAAGAGAGCAAACAGAATAAATGTAATGTATGTATGTATGTATGTATGTATATTTATAAGTAAATAAGTACAGAGAGGGTGAACTCATCAGTAGGATAATCAGCACCATCAGACCATCCAAATAATCAGAGGAATAATAATTATAATAACAGGAAAAGCTTGGAGCTGAATGTGTAAAAACTCACTCTGTATAAATATTTATTTCTATGCTCTATGTATACCAAATATACTGTACACTGTACAGTGTAGTGTACATATGTATCAAGTATCATGTATCCTGTATAAGTATGCACAACATAGACAAAAGTGTCTTTAGTGCCTAGAATCTAGAATCTAGAATATCTATGTACGATGTATATGATACATATGATAAATAATAAATAGCTTTATATATATTATAGTGCATAGTGTATATTATATTGTACTTCACTTTTCGTGTTATTGTTGTTGTTTATTATTGTTATTGTTACCAACCAGTCCACCTTTTCTCATTCCCATATCGAGTCATAATATAAAATATAATCTCTCTCTTTGTTAGCGTGTGTGTTGTGTAGTGTGTAGTGTGTATATGCTATATATTTTATGCGAACTACGTTGTTAAGTGGATTCATAGGTATAATAATATAAATGATACATATACAGATATATAGATATAATATAGATACGTATGATGTGTTTCATCTTTCACGTATCAATTTTATCATGAATTCACATTATTTTATAGAGATTTTATAATGTTATTTTTCTGTCTGTATAGACTGTAGAGTGTAGAGTTTAGATTTTATATTATAGAAACGCTTTAAAGAACATTTTGTGTAAAAAGGATAATGGTACATGCATCTATCTATCTAAATACTAAATACTAGCATGTACAAATACACATACACATGGAATATGGTCTGACTGACTGAATACAAGAATCCTCAACACTGAATACACAATATTGTATGTATACAAGTATTTTAGCATGTACCATAAAAAGAAAGAAACCCAGAGCATGTAGGCAGTAGGCAGGGGTAGAAAGGTAGAGAGAGACGGAGAGGAAAAAAGCCAACTGACTCAGTCAAACAAAACACAAGAATGGATTTGAATGCCTTTATGTATACATGTGTACTGTAATGTATTTATGTACTGTGTACGTTATAGGGTATATGTTAGCTATACATGATATGTAGTATGTAGTATAGTGCAAGAAGTATAGAAAATTTAATAGCTTTGAATAAAAACAAAACGAGTTTTGGATATACAGGATATATGGTACGTGCATACTGCATACAAAATTGTGTACACTATGTACAGTGTACACATTACATGTACTTGAGTATTGGTATCCATTATACATGTATGTAAAGTTGAATAGAATGGTTATATGGGTACTTTGGGTCTATCCCCATGTATATTTACAAGAACAATTGCTGGGGCTATAATATTTTATACACATAGAAAATAAGACTATTACTACGACGATTTTACTACTATGTACTATGTATATTAGTCGGACGAGTTTTGGCTATATATTTATGTGTGCAGTGTGTACATGTAGTGTAATGCAATAAATATAGATACATAATACATATATATATATATATAGTATGTACATGAATAAAAGAGCATACGTGACTCGGTTAGTGCGTTTTTGTGCGTATTTTTTGAGCCCACGACGCCGTCTGGTTGTTTCTGTATTTTTATTTTTGATGAGCCCACGACTAGAGGGTGAACAAAAATCATCCTAATCCATACAGAAACATACAATATACTGGAGACTGGATACTGGACCATGAAAAATGGAAAATAAAATATAGAGTAGTTTGACTTTTGTCGTTTATGCATATGAAAATGTACAAAATTCTCTGATTGGGAACGTTTTGAGCACTGAGTTTTGATTATTTTTCTGACGATGAGGATGGCTCATTGCAAATACATCCCGGATGAGTGAACGATAATTTTTGCTTTAGGCTTTAGGGAACGATTTGGGAAAATTCAAGTGATTAATGTTTACCAGTTTTACCAGAGAAAGTTTTTACTTTCTCCAAAATATGCCCTTTTGGCAAATTCAATATTCAAGAGTATTCAAGACAAAAGAGAGGATTTTGATGTGCGCACAGCTCTTCTTTTGAAGCTGAAAACTGTATATAAGAAAAACTTGTGCGCTGCTAAGTTTTGCATTGCTCACGAAAGGAATTTTTGTAGCTTTTTAGCACTTTCAAACACTGACAAATGGAATACCATAAATATACATAAAATTATTAAAAAAACGCATAGTTCGTTGTTACATATTTAATGAAAGGAGACAGTAGTATCTAAAAAAATTCCAAACGTTCTTCCAGTGACAAAACGTTTGGAGAGAGAGGGACAGGAAAGAATCCGTGGATGTGCATGCCTCCATTGCCTCAGAATTGGGTACTGCACAGACGCCATGTTCCCCAATTTTACTCCCCCCTTTGTTTCGTTGTCGATTCCCTGTGTGTTGAATCTAACATCCAACCCAGTATACTCAGTTAGTCGAACGAAATCAGTCTGCTCGTAAGTTATATACTGTGTGTGATTCCAATCATTTTGGAAATAAAAAAAAATATAATAAAGAAAGAAAGTTTTTTTAGTGTGCTTTGTCATTCGGAAATTATAATATAAATATAATTTGGAAATCATCTAATCATCCACAACTATACTAGGAATAATTTAATACATCATTTCTTCAGCCAAAAATACTAAAACAAGGTATTTTTTACATTTAAATATTCTTAAAATAATAAACGTTTAGTATTACGTAGTTCCATCTCCTACAGGATACAGGATTCAATATTCAACCTCTGCCTAAAAATACATATTGAATCAACAAAAAAATATATAATTGATTGTCATCATTCTCTCTCTTTGTGTTTGTAGTTTGTATTTTATGCGTTGACATTATTACGGGATAAAATATAAAATTGGATAAATTGAAAAAAAATTCTGTATTGTAGAATTTTAGATACGTGTTCTAAACAATCTGTGTCATTTTCTTCGATCTTGGATTACTGATTAACTGTAGTTAGTCTTTGTTGTTATTTCTGTGTTGGTGTAAATATATTTATAAAATCTATATTTCTCGGTAGATTCGGTGTTTATTCGTTATTCAGTGACATAAATTATTCTGTTTTAAAAAATTCTCAACTACGTTTTACTTTCCAACTCTCTCTTCATTCTCCTACTATTCTTCGTAAAATATAAAATATATTATGCAGTGGGGATTTGGAATGTTTAATTTTTCGTGACTTTGTACTTTTTTAGTACTTTTTATGGTTTTGACATTCCTAAATTTCTGTGTTAGAATATATTTTATACCAAATTATTTATTCACAATTGAGAAAAAAGTTTAAACAAAGGAAAAAGGAAGGATATAAATATGTGACTGTTGAATGTTGAATGTGCTTTTTTCTTTTATGGAAAGTATTCAAAAAAAATTTCTTGGAGGAAATATAGAAATATTGCATCACCACTCTTTTTCTTTGTCTTTTGACTGTGAATTTTAGGACTAAAAATAAAAATGTTCTGAAATTTTGAATTCTGAACGTCTTCCAAAGTGAAATTAATAATTACATTAAGGTTAGTAAAAGATAGAGCTCTCGAAAGTTTTTTTTTCGTCTTCAATCGTCAAGTACAAAACATAAAATATAAAACATGGATGACAAAATTTTGTAGAACAAAAATCAATAGAGTTAAAAATGTTAATGCCAAACAAATACATGTACAATTTATAAACACTTTTTGAACAGTTTCCTTTGTTGTTATCTCCCGAGAGTTGCCTTGCTGTCATGAACATGATCATCATCATCATCATCATTTCTTTTTCTTTGTTTCATTCGGTCGTCTTCCGTCGTTAGTCGTTCGAATCTTGGACTCTTTTTGAAATGAAGCCTTTTTCTTTTTCTTTTTTTTAATACAAAGAAAAAGAAAAGCAGAGCAACTAGTTGATTTCATTATTATTATTTCTTCTGTTACTCTTCCTCCGTCTCTCTCTCTCTTTCTTTTTTTCGTTTATTCATAAATATTATGCTAGATGCTACACCAACAACCACAATCAAATCATTTCTGTTCCAAGTGACATGTCAGAAATTTTATTTTCATTTTTTTTGTTTTGTTTTTTTCAAGACATGATCATGGAGATTTTACCATTCCAAAATCCATGAGGCAGAAGTTGTTTTGGTTGGACTTGGATTTGGTTTTGGTTAAGAGAAAATAAAAGAGAGACAAAGAGAAAATACTACAGTATATGCATAATACATTATGCAGTTGGAGTTAATGTGATGAAAATAAAATAGTATGGTAATTTTGTGTGACTGTATCTAGTATCTAGTATCTACGCGTATGTGTATATGTAAATATGTATAATCTGTTTCTCTTTTTGTCTTTTTTTGGTGAATAATCTTTTTGGTGATCTCTCTCTCTCTCTCTCTCTCCCTAGAGAGTTTAATATATATTATGTTACATGATACATACAGAATATAGAATACGCATGTAAATGTCGAGTATGGAGTATGGGTTAAATGTTAAAAGTCTAACAACTTGTATGACAAACTGTTCATAAAATACATATTATTATTATAATATAGAAAAGTATTCTCTTCTTTTTTTCTTCTTCTTCGTCTTCTTCACATCTCATCTGTATATATATGTCTGTCTCTTGTCTCTTTATTTATCTGTATATTTTGTATATGTCTCAGCTGTGCAATCCAGTCTATTGCATTAACTTGCAACGCAACGAAATGATTTCTTATTCGTATTCGTATTTGTTCGCATTTCTTATTATTATCATTAAGTTTTCAAGTTGTTTCGTAAAGTGTAAAGTGTGTAGGTAGTAGGTAGTGAGTGAGTAGTGTGTAAGAAAGAAGTAGAAGAAGGACAACGTTATTTGATATTTGAACACAAAGAGAATCAAGAGAGAGATGGAGAGATGGAGATGGATTTTTATGTTCGTATACAGTATTATGTACTGTATGATGTATGCTGTGTACATACAATACAAGTTCTTTGTTTCGAGAGAGCTAGATGCTAGATGTTAAAGATGATGATGATGAAGTAGTATAGTAGTGAAAGAATATAATAAGAAAAAGGAATAAGAGATTTTGAGGAGACAGGGCTAGCATAGCCATCCATGCAATACGATACAACAACAACAATACGTGTATAAAAATCTTACTATATATATGTATATATATTATATATTATCTTATACTATAAGATTTGTAAGTACATCCACAAAAAAAATATAACAATATAATATATTTTATAAAGAGAGCCTAGAGGCAAAGTGAATTGCATTGCATTGAGATGCAGTTTGGTTCTCTCTCTGTTCTGTATTCTGTATCCTTCTTTTTGGTTAGCAACAGCATTGAAAGGCAAACTAGTGTTATTGCTCGTCCAATGTTGAATGTATGGTATGTATTATGTGTAGTGTGTATCTATCTATGTAGTTAAAGAGTTAAAAATCTGCTGACTCTCTTCCATTACAATAAGGATAATGATAATGATAATAATAGTAATGTGTATACAGTGTTCACCATTCTCTGTATTCTTTACTCTGTACACATTTATTTCACACACACATACACGCATCTACATATACACACATTTAATATAATAGTCATTATTGTATATATTATATGGATACATATATAGAGAGTACAGAGAGAAAAAGACTATTAAAGTTGCTAGTTGTACTATTATATTATACTGTTTTTGTTATTGTAAAAGTCCAAGAGTGGAGTGATGGAGGTGAGGTTGGTTGGATTGTTGAATTTTTTCTTGTTCATACTCCTTACCACCCCTCTTTGGGTTTCAGAATGCATGTCGTCCTCTGAGCTGACTCTGTTTAATAATAATAATAATAATAATAATGATGATTATGCTGTTGCTAATGCTGTTTCTCATGTTGATAATGTAGATGATGATGATGATGGTGGTGATGGTTGGTTGGTTGGTGGTTTCATTTTACATTATATATATTATATTATATTGCGTTTTGAATTTGGCCTCACGTACAGAACTCAATTCACCATTACATTAAACATGACGGCTCAAAGAATCTATGGTGTATGTTGTCTTTTAATCCATTTGTACACATGTACACATTTATCTATACTTTATCATTTCAGTTTGGTTTCTAGATTGTAGAGGTGAATGTGTACTTTTTACACGTTGTGATATGATAATATGATTTATTTTATTTGGTTTTTCTTGTACATTCGATACTCGATACTCGTACATTACATTATCTTGTGCTTGGTATTTTGCCATTTGTTCGTTTTCTTCCTTTTATTCCTTTGTGATTTAGATATAGAGCGAAAGAAAGAAAAAAATATATATTGGATTAGATTTGATGTAGAATATCATGATAGTTTTGTATTTTGTACCTTCACTCTTGTATTCAACTACCAATATTTCATTTTTAACATTTTCAAAATCATCCATCAATCTGAACATGTACATGGAGATTGTCTATACCATCACAAAGTAGTAGAAAATGAATAGAAGGGGCGAGAAAGATGGGGAGAAAAGAGTAATTACAATATGCACAAGTAAATTTGTAATTTACTTATATTCATGTTTCAAGACTTGTCTTCAATTTTGCTCAATGTGAAACATAATATGTATAAAACATAAAAGATGGTTTGAGTTTTTGAAGCATGTAGTTTGCAGTTTTGACTAATTATTGCAAGTTAGATAGATTTTCTTCCAACATGCTCTTAGCTCTTACCTCTTACTATACATATACCACAAAATTTCCAAAAGAAGATGGAAAACTTTTGATTCTTTCACACATTTCTTTTCCTTTCTTTCGTTTGCATTGATTTCTTCTCCTCTGTCTTGTGTTTTAAGAAATGTTCACACAAGCATAAATTTACACGTAAAGTTCTTTGCTGTAGAGATTTGAGACTTGAGACTTGAGAGATTCAACTATGTAGAAAGATGTAGGGAAGGAAGGAGAAACAGAAGATGAAGATGCTGATGATGTGCATGGACGAATTTGCTGGAGGCTCTCTCTTTTTCTTATTCATCAGTAAATTTATGTACAAGGATATAGCAAAGTATACGCTATATATAATGGATGTATTCTCAATATATTCTCAACAATGATCAGTTTGTGAGTTCTTTTTTCTCCTCTCTCTCTCTTCCACTTGGGTTTCGTCTTCGTCTTCATTTATGGGTGGATGTGGATTTTTATCTTCCTCACCGGTTCGTTCTAAATACCCCTTTACCTCCTGTTTTTATTTTGCTTTGTTATTGTTGTTGCTGCTGAGGGTTGTTGCTAGGTTGCTAGGTTCCTTCTTCTGCGTCTTAACCAGACATGGATAAGGAGAGAGATGAAGAGAGGCATGAAGAACGAGAATCTCTTTTTTCTTTCTTTCTTGGTTCGTCCGTTCGTTAGATCGTTGGATCCTTCTGGTTTTGGTTTTGGTTTTTGGTCCTGTCATAATTTTTTGGAGATGATGTTCTTATTTGTAGAATACCTACACAGCCTACACCCTACACATATCAGTACATGGATAATGAATAGACGTTGTAGATTGTGTACGGTTTTTTCCTTGTTGGCTTTAACTGACAAAGAAAATCCTTGTTCAGAAAAATCCCTACTTACGTACTTACTTACTCACTCACTTACTTACTTAGTAACTGATAACTGATAACGTTGTTATTCCTTGCTCAACGTTTTAAAATCATTTTTCAATCATGCGATTTAAGTTTGTGGGAGGGTTTAAGGTTTAAGGTACACAATATATGTACACTACATATGGATTTATATTTTCCATGTCATGTGTATGGTTGATATTGTGTACTACTCTGTAGTTTGTTTACAATCACAGAAAACAGCTGAGGTGCAAACATCAGGGTGAAATTACACTTGACCTTTTCTCACTGGCTCAAAACTCAAAACGTTTTTCTTGGTTCCGTGGACATACTTTTTGGGTTGCCTTCGTCTTTTGTTCAACATTCTCCATGTGTTCTTTTTGAGGTATTAAAGAAGAAGAAGAAGTCTAGAAACTAGAAGTAGTACTGGTGGCAGTAGTCCCCCTTATTATTATTATTATTATTATTATTAAAAGTACTTGGTGTGAAGCAACCTTTAAAACGTAAACATGAAACAGGCTTGCAGACACAAAGAACAGAAAAGAAAAGATAAAGGAACACAGAGAAATAGATACGGTGTGTAATATGAGTATACCCTTGTACCCTGAATGTCTCTCTCCCTTGATGTGTGTAGTGTGTACCCACCATCAAAAAACCCTAGTGTAAATTCCAAGGGCCTTCGTATCTGAGTAATATGTAATATGTACTTTAGGATTATTATTAGTATTTTACTGACGGTGCACATTTTTCCAGTACAAACTTCATCGTCATCGTCATCCCACTAAACACTAAATACGCAGTAGACACTAGACAGTAGATCTACATACACACGTGCATACATGTACCTTGAAGGGCTCAATACCCTTCTGGTTACCAGCTTTTCCTTGTGAACGTAGGTTCTGGTATATATACCCATATTCAAAATTCAACGACACATGACAGAACTAGCTCTCGTATATATATAGATATGTACGCACATATTTCTGAAAGAATCCTCGTTAAGTTTGCTGGGTCCTTTGTCTGATCCTTCAATTTTTCCAGACCTACCAATGTACGTTATACAGAGGTACTATGTGTATATATATTGTACACACTAGACACTAGCCTCAAATATATATACATCAACACGAAAAATGTTTGATATTTTATATTATATTACTATATTTACAATATACTGCTGAAACCTCTATAGAAAATGGAATATATAGATATAGTTATGGACATGTTTTGAAAAATATATTATCTACAGATACAGATATCGAGAATCGAGAGATACACGTTTGACGTGGTTCCAGTCACTTTATTATCCCCTATTTCGGTTGTTGGTCTCTTTTCTGTCCTAACTACTAACTACACTACATAATGTTTATAACGGCTGTGTCCATATCAGGAGTCTAAAGTGTCTGATGAAGTCAAAAGCGTCATTATTTGAAAGACATGTAGTAAATATTTATTATTATGCTTAATCATATTATAATATTGTATCATACATCATACATCATACCATATACTATAGATGATAGATATTAAAATTTTAAAATATGGTCTGTACTTTATTATATAAATAATACAGAATGATGTAAAATTTAACGTTTTTTTTTTACATTTCCATAGCCAGTGTTTGTCAGTTTGATATAACGTAGCAAATAACAAAAGTAACAAAAGAGACTATACCTGATCTTGATTGCCTTGCTCAATAAATATTTAGCAATTATCGTTTTAATTCTACCTCTACTATATTCTGTATTCTGTATAATATATCCATTATCCATGTGCTCATTGCTCATGTTTTATAAGACAACATCAGACAAATCCGAAGAAACTAGGTTTTTGTTCTACTAGTTCTTTTTTTTAAAGAAAAATAAATAAGAATCTTTCCTTACGTGAATGTTAGCATGGCATGGGGAGGCGGTACATTGTACATAAAAAAATATTGCAAGAGTAAGAAAAAACGATAACGATAAATACCTATGTACACAAAAACTAAGCATATTGTACACACGCAGAGAACTTGTGTGTGTGAATAGGAATAGGTACACACCACACAAACTCTCTAAAAATAATTTTTCCAGTTTCAAGCTACTTGAAAATATCTCTCATCGTTCAAGTTGAAGTAAAAACTGACGACGAAAAAGAAGATGAGTATGCATCTTTGTACTGTGTGTTATATGTGTATTCCTCCCTCTCGACTGTCAACATATGTATATTAGTACACATCACTTTACAACAGTTTCGGTTTTCTTAAATTTTTTCAAACATTAGAAGAAATGCGTGTGTACATGTTTGTAAATTGTATCTCATTTATATAATATTATGATGATGCTACATTTGTACAATAAATTCAGCAGAAATAGATAAGAAGAGAGAAAGAGGAAAAGAGAAAAACGGAAGAATCAAAAAATGTTACAAATACTTAATCTATATTATAATATACGTTGTATGTTGTGTCATTACTTATATTTGGTATATGTAGTTACAAAAAAAAATCTCGGAGGATTTCTCTCTGTACTGTAGCCTGTATAATATTTATGTGCGTATAATATACAGTTTACACGTAACATAACATAAACACTATATATTTGTTTCTGTTTTTGTATTCAGAATTCAGGAACACACAGACAGCATACTCCACACTAGTACTATTTTTATTTATTCCTTACGCCGTATATATTTTTTTCACCCTCTCTCTCTCTCTCTCTCTGTCTCACTCTTTAGATTTCAAATCCCAAGAACATGGTGTAAATATATTATTATGTTCTATATATGCGCAGAGAGGAATTGGGATTGGAATTGAAATTGTATTTAGTTTTGAGTTTTCAAGATTTGTGTACTACTAGGAGTTGTGTCTCTTTGCTATCTATCTAGTTCCTCTCTGACTCTCTCTGTATGCTGTATGAGATACATAAAATAATATATCTTGTACTGGTGATACTTTGAACTCTCAAGTTTTTTTTTTACGTTTGGAGAACAGATGTTTCTGTTTCATTTGCCTTCTTGAAATATATATATTCTTCAATGTGTTTCTGTAGATATACAGTGTACAGTATACACTATGCACATTACAGATCTTTTATGATGCAAAAACTTTAAGTCGACTTTTGAGTTTTGAGTTTAATGTACCTCGACTTATTGAACTTGCATTTTAACTTTTGCTCAGTCTTAATACTAACATTAATACTAATACTGTAATATAATAATACGAGCTTGAGTCCAGGCCTGCGGCCTGGACTTCCGGCCGCTCCTCGATCGTATTATCTTTTTCGACCCTTGACC
>JAQGBH010006775.1:0-11956 GCA_034698265.1 Sminthurinus aureus
GGCGTTATTTTTGATGGAAGCCGATGAAAAAATTCGCCCAAAATTCAAAAAATCGCGCTTCTTCTCTAAACAGCTTTTGGTCAAAATGGTATGCGTTTTCAGATTCTACGACGTTGTTTATCCCTAAATTATGCTCCCCAAAATTTTGGCCACGATACTCTCGAAATTGACCAGTGTGCAAGGTTGAAAAAAGGCCCATGTTGAATTTGGCGTACAATGTCATTTAGAACTTTGACGCCGTTTAATAAATGAAGACTCATTTTGTCGCTTCATTGGCTGTAGAAATCAAAGTTTTGTGCACAAATTTTTTTCCTACGTTCAAACTTCAAACGACAGTTTTTTTTTATTGAATTTAAAAGTCAAACAAATTTGATCTGCTTAAAGAGTACATGTTTTTGCCAATTTATATTTAATATTTACATCATTTTTGAAACTGTTCTTTAGCCAAATTTCATGCTTCAATGGTAACGATGCCGTTACCATTTACCATGGTGATGGTGTGCCAGAAGGTATCATGAAACCGATGTTCTCCTCTTGAATTTCAATTTTATAACCGAAAAAGTCCCAGTAACCAAGAGCAGCTCCAGCTCCGTATGCAACAAGTCCAAGCTATGTACAAAAATTGGAAAATTCGCAAAATGTACAACAAATGTATCACATTCATACGATAGAAATCATTTGGAGCTATGGAGTTTGAATTTTAAACTGAATTAAAACCCACATTCAAATATCAGTACAAAATTTTATATTGAACGACAGTTTTTTGTACAAGCAGAATCATAAAAAATAAAAAACATACCAAGGCCGGAACGAATAGGAGAACAATGGCTGAGATTAAAATCATCACGACAGCCACAACAACCTCGAAGATTGCAAGTGGTAGCATGAGTAAGGAAGTCAGACCCGTCGGCGATTCACGGTGGCTCGTGGGACCGTCATCGTAATTGTAACTGTAATTCAAAGAATTTTGCAAAGCTGATATTGAGTTATGTTGTGAATCCCAGTCTTCAGCTTTCTTGTACATCCTTGTCAGGTTTGATACATCGATAAATCCATCACCATTGTGGTCAGTAGACGAGAGAATTTTGCTCAAATTGCGAGATTTATTTCCATCTTGATTTCGGTTTTGATTTTGATTTCCTGGAGTTTGAAAATGTCCCAATTTCTCAGTTTTAGCTATCGGCATCGTCATCGTCTTGGTCATGTTTGATCCGAGCTGAAATTTAGTTGCACATACAAATTGCGCATGTTTAAATAATTTTTAAGCTTTTGCACTTACACAGATATGTCTAGAATCTAGAATTTAGGTTCTAGACCCTCAAAATTTTGAATAGGTTTAACTTCTTTTTGTTACTCACCTCGGCAACGACAACAGCTGGAATCAACGCGAGAAGATTCACAAGTTTCTGAAAAACTCTCAACATTTTTTCTTGCAGGTAGTTAATTAGTTTTCAATCTACTAAATATCACTATTTGCTGTCTTGTACGATATTTCGTATCCACATCACCAACCAAAAATACCAGCCAGCCAGCCAAAAGAGCTCTAAAAATATGAGGAAGAAATCCATTGGAGCAATAGGCATAAGACAGATGCAGTTTTCCCATTTCTAGTTCTATCTACTTACACCTGCAATCTGTATACCCAATATCCATACATTGTTCAATGTACATTGTACATGCATCGACAGCTGAATCTAGGTACCTGGAAAAATTACGGAATTTGGAGTTGAGGAAACGATCTCAAAATCACGGGGGTGTGAGATACTTTTTATCCTCATTCTTATTCACACAGGCTTAAGGTTCGAGGCCCCTCAAATTCTAGATTCTATAGATTCTAGACTAGAAGAAACTGAAAGGCAAATAAGAGATTTGACAAAAGTTGTTTTCACCTGGATGCTACATGATGAATCAGGAAATAAACTAAATACATATGCAAACTTCAAATAACTTGAACGTACATACAATCATATACACAATATACATTATACATGATACGTACAACGTACAGCTTATGCATGTCACACGTGGTACACAATATGCGATGATATAAGTGTCAAAAAACGATACACTTCCAATCTACAGTGTACATTGTACAAAATATTCATAAAATATAAAATATCTACAAAAAAGTAGGTAGGAAAATATGCATAGAACTTTGCTGGAAAAAATAGATTTATCGAAACTCGTGTACCAAATAAAGTGTTGACTGTTGATACATGAATTTTGAAATGCTAATACAGCCGAAGCAATTTAACAGTGGCTATTTCTTTAAATCAACATTGGTAGGCGATAGTGGTAAATGGTACTGCAACTTTATTCTGCGGGACGAAGAGTACCTCAGCCTATGGAAATATAATAAACGGCGTCAGAATCTTTGTGAAAAATCACGGAAGTAAACTACGACGGATGACAGAGCGATTTTTTCTCTAGCTGAAACATATTCAAAAATGAAAATTGAAACCACATGTACGTAAATTTTACCGGCATATCATATGTAAAAGATTCATCGTGGTTGCAAATTACTAAATTACGAAGTACTATATCGTACTGTATTCTGGGTTATTTATGAAAACAGTTCATTTATAGGAAATCCATTGGTCATTGGTATATTTACGATATGCAGAAGATGGGCGCCGGTTGATGATTCCAAGTTCATTTTGAGCGCATCACTGGAAAAGACTGCTAGAATTCTTATGATGCTTGTCGTTCCTACAGACTACAGATCACGAATCACAAAGTCATCAGTCATTAGTAGATACAAATGGAATGGAATTTTATGCTCCTTCAGATGCGAGATGTACTACTAAAAAAAAGTATCTAGAATCTGGAATTTACATACCCACTACATTTTATTGAAAGGCAAAGAGAAGATTTTTTGTCATCTATAATAAAACATGGTGAGAAATAAATTAGATTTCAGCTTTTACTAATCAATGACTTGACACTTGATACTTTTGATACTTTTAATGCTTTTGATATTTTTGATACTTTTGACATTTGATTGTCAAAAATGCAAACTCGACTTGTTATATTATTCTAGATCTTACAATTAGATCTTTGACCTTAGACACCAAGAGCAGATCCAATTCCAAGTAAAACTAGTCCAAACTATAAAAATTCAAAATCCAAAATTCAAAACGCACGTACAATACACAATACATACAACATACATACATTACAAATAAAAAAAAGAATGGGAAATTTAACAAACGGGATTTATTTATAATTTATAGTCAAATCCAACTTGAAGGCGAAATTTGGAATTTAGAATACGACGAAAAGAAAAGTTGAAAATTCTGATCAATATTAAATATGGAATATTTGAATATCCAGTTTCCTTACAATTAGAAATGACAAATGAACTTACCGAACCCAGGACGAAGAAAACGGATACAATTGCAATTATAATCCCAACGGCAGCCACAATCAGCGGAAGAATCGCCAACGGAAGTATGAGTAGAGAAACTAGAGGATCTCCCAGTTGAACAAGTTTAGTAACATTTTTGGCATTGACATTGAAATTTGGAATTGGAATTGGAATTTTAATTGAATTGGAATTGGAATTGTAAGTCCAGTTCCAGTTCTCCTCTAGAGACTTTAAGAATTTTGAAAACTCGGGTACAGAATCCGTGATGATAGAACTGTTGTTGCTGGTGTTGTTGTCGTTGAAATCCATCTGCAAACCATCAACTGTAACGTCGATCCTCGGCATTTCAAAATAGGAAGTTCCCTGATCATTTGAATCTATCTCAAGTTTTCCTCCATACACATTTACAACTAGGGAATCCGTCATGTTTAAATTAAACGAGGTTGATAGGATGTCCTCGACCTGGTTTTCTCGATCATCGGGTTGGCTGCTCCGACTTTTCAAAATTTCACCATTGCTAATCATTACGTTCAATTGGATCTGTAGTCAATAGTCAATAGTCAACAATGGATAATCAAATTAATTCACGTCGATCAACTTTCAGCCTTTGATCGTTGATTTTTTATTTTTGATCCAGTATCAAATGCAATTTTTGAAAAATTATGTTCTGATCGGATCTGATCAGGTGCTTTGGTACTTACAACTAGAGTCAGCGCAACAGCGAAAAGATGCGGATGCCGAATTTCCTGAAGGAATCTCGTCATTTTAAATAAAGTGGATTTGTCTTTTGTCTTGTTGATCTAATCTGTCACAATGACTTAAATATTATTTACAATGTACAACTGTACATAAAATAAGTCAAGTAAGCACTAAACACAAACCATGAACAAAATGTATGTAATATGGAACATGAAGAAAAACACTTGATTTCCCTATTTTCACACACAGCTCAAGTCTGAAGTTTAAAGTGAGACTTGAGACTTGAGACTGAGGTTTGGAAGTTTGAAATGTGGGATGTGGGACGACGTAAAATAAAAATATAGGCCAGACCCTTTTTCGTCGGTAGTCGGTCATTGATAATAATAACTTTGTACCTACAAAAGAGGAAACAGCTACAACCACAGTAATTTGTTCTGCATTCTGTCGAATCTCAAGTCTCAAGTCTCAAGAAATTATGCTTTTAGCTTGTACTTTTATTTTGCTTTTGAGTTTTGAGTTTTGAGACTTTTTAAAAAAACATGTTTGAATAAACAAAGTGCAACACTTCTTTTTTACCAGTGTTTTGTCTTTTATCTTGTTCTTATTTATTTGAGTTTTGAGTGCTTTATTATTTACTTTTATCGGTATTTACATAATATTAATTTATACACACTATTTACTATTTATATAATTTTTGCCATTTAGAAACTAGAATCTAGAAGAAATGTTGAAACTGTACAGTTTACAGTTTAGAGTGAACACACATAAAACATGACGATAAAGAAGAAGACGAAAAAGGAAGAATGAGCAAAACACGAGTACAAATATAATTTATAATGATTAAATGGTCCATTTAGCTATGGAAAAGAGTGTGAGGAGAGTGAGAACTCCTTGAATACTTCTCCATGAGAAGGACAACCCGTTGGCTGAATTACAAGATTCTCCGTTACACACACAAATGTAGTTTTGAATCCCATGATTTGCTCCCCATTTACAATTACTCGTCGACTCCTTCCCGATGTACCCACAAGCTCGGATGATCCTCACTTCCTCGGGTCTGGATGAATCTAGCAATCACAATGAAAAAGAGACAAGGAATAAGTAAATTCCACAAATAACAAGTGAAATGAATTATTAATTAAAATTGTAGGCAAGAAAAAGAAAAATGCGTGTCTAATCAACTAAGCAATATTAACTTACTTCCATTGTCCTGTTGCGGGATGGTGACAACATTTTTCCGACAGAAGGTGAAATTGGTGTCTTTGGGTGCGGAGAAACTGACTTCTCGTTCCTGAGAGTGCTCATTTGTGGGCGGTTGAAGGGGCGAGGCAGTTGATGGTGAACACATGACAAGATATTCCTCAGGTACAGGGAAATTAGCACACTCCTTTTGAAAGGCAGAGTTACACACGTAACATTTTATACCTGTACAAAGCAAAGTAAATAAAAATTATCAAAATTTGAGATTTGAAAAATTATCCAGGCATCAATAATCAATAAACTAAAAGTATCACAAACTGTGCTTCAAGTATTTTTTATAGTGTGCAGTGTGGAGTGATTTATAGAGCGAAAATCGTACGTCTTTACATGTACAAAATACTTATACGACCAACCATTTATTTCAACAGTTCCTATATTTAGAAAATGGCCTCACTGTCATAAAATATATCGAACGGCGTTCAAGTTCCAATTTATTTCCTTGTTCTTTCTGCATATAATTCGTGTGTATTATGAATGAATTGACATGATGAATGAAACCATTTTGGAAACATTTCCCAGCAACTTTCCTAATCTCTGAATATTTCCACTCTTGATTCTTGATGCTCCATGTTTATCTAACGCTCGTAGGTTTCTGCCTACATTTTCAGGATTAGAATTACAAAAGCCAATCTCAATTCTCAATTAGAATTTAACTCAAATGTAGAATCTAGATTCTAGATTCTAGATTGTGTATTGTAGATTCTAGATTCTAGATGCGTAGTTAATCACTCAAAGTATTGATTATGGATTATGCATCGTGCCAAATACGTGGAAATATCATGCTCCATCAAAGTGATTGAGAATTGAGAGGCATCATGATCGACGAAAGCTATCGTTGAAATTGATAAGATTCTAAATTCTAGATTCTCGATTCTCGATTCTCGATTCTAGACTTTTTGTCGTCTTCTTCTTACGATTCCGATTAGTCATCAGAAAATTGAGTATTGAGTATTGAGCATTGAGTTTTGAATAAATATTACGCATTACAATTTGACATGATGATTCAAACGTCTGTGTGTGGTCTGTTAAAATTAGTTTTGTCTAGTCCATATCGGTTTTAGTAAAGTATGAAAAGTAGATAAATAAGGTCTCAATTTTCATACTAGAGTTCAGAGCTTCTTCACTTTCCCATTTACATTAACACTCGGATTCATAGTGAATATTGATATTGATATTTCATGAGCAAGTGCATTACACTTCATTAATAATTTATACTGCAACTAAATTGTACATTGTACACACAGCGTGTACTGTAGTATGGATTTTATTATCTAATTTTGATAGTGCCGTCATCATTCAATGTTCAATGTTCAAAAGTCAACCCTTTTATGACACTGTGCATTATTTTTTGATGAGCTCCTTCTCACATCTTACACATCGCATAATATCGTAATGTCCAACGTCGAACATGAATGATCCAAGATGCAACTACAAAATTCTAGTACCAGTCCAGTTTTTTAATCCACTTTATTGAGTGCTCAATGCTCATGGAAAATGTGATGATGGTGAAGAATGAAGAGTCAAGTGGAAAAGGAAAGTGAATTTCAAATGTCAACTAATAGTTTCTCTTACTTAAATATTTAGTCAAATGCACCATCAAACATCACACAGCACACAGTAGCAAAAGCAGTAGGATTTATTTACTATTTTCTATTTACTTTGTTGGTTGGAAATTGAGAATTTAGAGTTTAGAGTTTAGAGTTTGGAGTTTAGATAACCACGTGTATAGCTATGGTAGATATTGGATACTGGATACTGGATAGGCAATAGATAGTAGATAACAGATACATATGCGATTTGGAAAGTGAACAATATTTTATTTATTTATTTACTAGTGGAAAAACTAGAAGCAGAAATTGAGTCCAGAACCAAAACCAAAACCAGAACCAGACCAAATATCAATAAACAAACGCATAAATTGATAAGACTACAAAAAATATTATGAGGACAAAGATTCTTCTTCTTTCTTCTCTCGTCTGTCTTTGGTCGTTTGGTTTTGATTTGATTTGGATTTACGTCAGCGTGACAAAGTAAAACTCAGAATCACAGACCAGATTGAGCCTGTAAACTGTGAATCCTGCAATAACATTTGATATCTTGAAACTAGTAAATATGATACAATTTCACATTTGTGTTTGTATTGATTTTCCATTGAATTGCATTACATTGGCGATGGACGATTGCTTATGTATTGGGAGTGAGTGGAATATCTTTAATGAAAATGTAAACGTAAGCTGTAAATACTGACTGAAACTGAATATGAAACCGGCAAAAGCTCAACTTTCAGCAAAACTGTGTTCAACGTTCAACGTTGAAAGGCCAAAGACCACAACAAATACACTGAAATGATGTTCAGTTCTGGAAATTTTTCTACACTTCTTCTCAACTTAGATCTGCTGCGTGACCACAGCAATAAGAATAACAATAAAACCACGAGGATGTTAACCTCGGATATTACCTACGATTTTGATTTTGATATTGATATTGATATTGATATGAAGACTGATCAAGCTTTGTCTCTTGTCATCTCCATACAAAATACAAAGTACAGAACTAATGCAAATCAAAATGCGTAGCAAAATCCACAAATACATTCAGATTTTATGCATAACCGAGACCGAGAATTGATAAGTAGATATTCAGCTCATCTTTAGATCAAATGTTGAATATTGAATTTTGAGCAAAGTAAAAATGGGACATAAATTGATACTTTGAAAATTGTTAAAAGCCTCTCAACTCTGAATCATCCCGATTCAAAATTCAAACCAGCTTGAGTCTTGAGTCGTGAGACAAATCAATACAATTTAAAAGTTTTCTCAATTTTCTCAGTTTCAATACTACTTTTAAGGAAACCATGAAAATATGTTCTCAGTTCGGTGATATGTGTCTTACATGGAGCTGAATTTCAAACGGCGTTGCACTTCACCAGAAATTTTGCACTGGCAACTTACCACTTCCGACTCAAACAAGAACCAGAACAAAACGTTTATCTTCTTTGTAACATGGCTAAAATGCCTGTAATAATTAAAAATGTACTGCGTGTTTTGTTTGTTGTGTTTTGTGTGTGGTCATGTCATGTGTAAAACTTAAACTAAAAAGCATGTGCTGATATTTAGAATTTACAAGTACTCTAAACTCTAAAGTCTAACACAAGGCTAAAATTTTCACCATGTCTCTAGTCTCTAGGCTCTACTCACTACTCACTACTCAGTTCTCATAGCACTACATTTTTTTCGTCCACAATCAGCAATATAATAGGCTTCAATAGTAAATGGTAAACAGGTGAGAACTATTTACTCTAACGTCCGTCGCATATCATCTATAAGTACAGAGTACAGAGTGCAGATTCCAGCCGTTAAGATAAGAGATGATTCGTTTACAATTTCAGGTATTCAACGCCGTTTAAAAAAAATTGTAGTTCATTCAGCGTTCAGCTGAACCAGAAGATCAGAAGATCTACAATTGGTACTTGGTACTTTTGGCTTTTGGCATTTTTCTAATCCTTTTCATATTTCATACCTCAACAGCATATCACATATTATTAATATATGTAATGAAAAAATTAAGAATGTCACACTGCAAGCTGCAGTGCAGCAATGAGCATTTTCGTAATTCTCCTCCTTTAAACTTGAATACACATTACACATAAATATTTTGTTACATGTACCAAAATGCAAACCATTCAAAAGTAATGCATAGAATATAGCACGTAGAATGTAGACCTCGGGAGTTCTCTAAATCTGATGAGAAACTTTGGCAGAAATTCCTTTCCCATTCTAAGCTCTAAACTCAAAACTCTAGTACAAAGTATGAATAAAGCACATGAAAAATCGATGCAATTCTTTCTCACGTTTTTGTACGTTTAACACTTTACTGTATAAACTTGTACAAAACATAAAAATTACATTATGTAGTGCAAAAGTATCTATAGAATCTAGATTCTAGATGCTAGAAAAAATGACTTGCTGTTTTTCTTTACTTTTCTTTTCCTTACCTTGAGAATTGCTGATGAGTGCGGCAAAAACCAGGACTGCGGCGGAAATGTACAGAATTGACTGACTTTCTACTCCCATTTTCACAACAACAACAAAATTTTAATAGTTTAATTTGGACGCCGATTACAATAATTTGATTCACACTGAGCGGTCTTACACTGTAGGTCAAATACCAAAAATTGATTTTTGAGAAATTGAAAAAATGGAAAATTGTCTGTGACTCTTCACTCACTCTTAAAGCTCGTCAAAATGACAAAATAAATATTAATGACTTTTGACTATGAGAATGAAACTGTCAATGTACAGTGTAATAAAGTATTTAAAAGTAGACTAAATCCAGAATCGAGTATTGAATGTACAGTGTAAAAGTTGATGTAAGACGTAAGTGTAAATGTACTTAAGACTTGTGACTAATATCACGCAAAACTGTCGTTAGATTAATTACTCCTCGATTCTAGATTCTATATTCTAAATTCTGGATTTTGGATTTTGGATTCTCTTGTCGACTCTTGAATTTTACTAATCGCCTATGTCTTTGTCTTTGTCGTTGTCGTCTTCCTCTCTTATTTATAAATGAAGAGTCGTGTTAATGATCCCAGAAATATTAATGCTAATTCAGTGAATGTGTTTGTTAGGAAATCCAAACTCCACAATTAAAATGTCTCTATTTTCTTGTTCTTCCTCTTTACTCGATACTCTAGACGGCACTGACTGACTCAAATCTCCAGTCTCAAGTCAAAACTCACACGAGCTTATCTTAGTTGTTGGTTGTTGGTTGTTGGTACTGGGGCAAAGAAGAGAGAATGCGTAAGAAAGAGAAGAAACGTCAATACAAAATACAACTCAAGAGAACAGTGTGATGTGTGGAGAAATCATAATGAATTTCCTCTATGTACAATGTTCACAGTACACAACCACGACAAGGCGCAATGCATACATTTAACACATGAGACATGAGACATGCATTATGTACACATTTTATCTATTATTTCATAGAGAGAGAACAGTCAAAGACCCAGAATTCCCAATCCAAATCCAAATCCAAATCATCTTTTGTATCATGTGTAAAGTGTGAACTGTGTAAAGCGTCAATTTTAGATTTAAGATGCCTCAAATCTCAAATCTCGAGTCTCAACTGAATGGAAATTTTGAGTCACATCTTGAATATTAAATACTCAAATCAAGTATTTATTATGACAAAAGAGGAAAGACAAAAGACAAACGAACCCTGAAATTAACAAGCCAAGAGTCACAAATGTCTAATGTGTAATGTGTTTATCATAATTTGTCATTTGTTGTTTGTTATTGACTCGTTGCTATTTTTACGACTGTATCGGAAATCCGAGGAGGAATTTCACAATTTGTGTAAAATGCAGTAGGATTTAGACAATGGTATTTTCTAATAATAACTCGTTAATTTATGGAAAACGTCTTTGTTATTTGTCATTTATAACATGATTTTTTTACATATATGCATTTCCTTGGTTCAGAGTTCAGAGAGTTGAGACTGAATTAAATTTTGACAGTGTTCCATAATCCACAATCCGTAATATAATATGCGTAATGCGTAAGCAGTAAATAGGTAGGCATTATTTAATCAAGAGTTCTATCGTCTGTCGTCTATCACCTATAAAAGTACAGATTCCAGATTACAGCTTAAGAAGAGGGATGCAGAGTTTAGAATTTCAAGTATTCAACGCCGTTTAAAAAAATTGTGGTCCATTTTGGGTCACTAATATTGCAGATAATTCTATCTCTCTTCACTCTATGGCCGTTACTTTTACTTTTAAGCAAAATAAGAATTCAGCTGGATTGGATTTTGGTAGGAAATAGAAAATGCAAACAAGAACAATAGAATTTTAGTAAATAAACAATAACAAATAACATCTATATTGAAACTTGATGCTTTTGGCTGTTGGTATTTTTCTAACATCTTGTCATGTCTCACAATCAACAGCATATCACTCTATTTATTGGAGCAAAACTGATTTGTCTAATCGTAAGCTCAAATGAAATTTCTCTAAATAAGATTAACTCCAATTCAAAATCCAAACTCATGGTCACAAGTCAGGACATTTGGAGCATAGAGAAAATTTAGTTGGAAAGTTGTAGAAAAATGTAGGACAGTTTACTCAATCCAAACTTAATCCATTAACCATTAATTCAAATGAATATTTTGCTCACTTCTCAGTTTCCAAAAAATCCAAAGGTAAAATTTGAAGTGGCAAATTTTTATAGATTGAAGGAATTTGATGCCGCTTAAAAAATTTCTTATGCAAATCATCATCAGCCAACGACAGATAGCAATTAGTGCATGCAGTTCATTTCGTAATTCCATCAAATATTTATAGCTTAAACATAGTTACAAAGTTTATCTACAATCTACTGCGTGTACCTGAATTTTTATCATTTTTTGTCCTTTGACCATTCAAAATGTCATGTTTATTTACTTTATTTTTGAATGACAAATGTCAAATGTGCAAGTGTGCACTTGAAATCTCTGGATTTCCCATCAAATTTCTACATCTGTGTTTTACATGTAATATGCATCTTTTGAGCAAGGGTCGGAAGTGGTTTTAACCACACTGGCAGAAACTGGTTTAAACCGTGGTTGAAACCGGTCTGGCAGAAACTC
>JAQGBH010006776.1:0-11954 GCA_034698265.1 Sminthurinus aureus
ATGAAAACTTGCATTATGAGACTGGGTTTATAATAAATAACAATTAAAATTTTATGAGAAACGCCGTTATGAGAAAATTTTTATGATAATTGACACTTATGATAAATAGTTTTATGAGATAACACATGAGATCTACCTGAATGTCCTCTTCAATTGAAGATCCGAGCACAACTTCACCCGAATCTCCTTCGTCCTCTCCAACTCCGCTCGTTCCTGCAGAAACTGCGGAACGACCTTTTGAACTCTTCAATTTCCTGATGCCTCTTTCTGAATCATCGTCGTTGTCTGACTTCAAATTAGGAATTCTGTCCAGGTTCGTTCCGTCATCAAGAATTCCAATGGAAGAACTTGATTTTCCTTGGTTTTCTTGTTCCAATTCCTCGGCCGCAATATTTTCTCCCTCGTCTACTCCATTTTCCTCCGACTTTAAATCAGTGATTTTGTCAAAGTCAGTCCTTTGTTGAGTCACAGCGAAGGCAGAGCGTCCCTTTGCGTTTGATTTTGGTTTGGAATTTCCTTTGCTTGCGGCTGTTTCCTTTTTGTTTGGTTTGAGTTTCCTGGATTCTTTTGTCGCCGGTGCAGGTGTTTTGGTTTTATCATCTGCTTTTTTTGTCTTTAAATCTGGTTTTGCGGCTTTTGGATCTTCTTTCTTTGCAGGTTTTGTAGTTTTTGCATCTGATTTTTTATCTGATTTTTTAGCTGCTTTTTCGGTTGCCTTTGGTTTTGTGGCTGGAGCTGGTTTAGCTTTGTCCGGGGCAGCTTTGTCAGTTGTTTTCTTCATCACGTTCTTTCGCTGAGCTCCCTGGTAATTTCCCGGCGGACTGTAAATTCCAACACATCTGGTCCATTTTAGGTCCCCTACATTTTTCCAAACAAACTAAAACTTAATGCTCAACTTTTTAGGCCCAAAAGGACACACTTCAAATTTCTCGCATATTCTACTGAATATAGAAAAAAATGATTTGTAAAGGACTGCCTGCTTATTAATTTACCTCGTGCACAAGCAAACCCCAATTTTTTACTGTTTTTCCACAAAAGTTGAGTGAAATGTCCCACGACGCCACGGCTTTTCCCTGGATTTTTCCAGTTGTACTCCTTGATTTCCAAATACCACCTTGAGCCACAAAACACAAAACATGAACAAATTGAGAGAAGGTAAATGATTTAAATCAAGCCGAGTTGTTAATATTTGCGTATAGAGACAGGTGAAAGTTAACCTTTTAATACCATCTTTCGCTGTCACGTCAATTCGCGGAGCTGCTTTACTCGATTTACTACCAGCAATGTTTTCGCCGTACTTTCTTGACTGTGGACAAGTGTGAGCTTTTTTCCCAGCGGCGTAGTATTTTGCACATTCCAGCGCCACCAAATTCAGCTGTCATTCAAAACATTCAATCATTTCAACGTTTGAAACCTTAATAAAAATAAAATGGCATGGGATTTTTCTGTAAAAGAGGGGAAAAGGGATTTACATTTGCGTCCAACTTCAAAGGCGCCGTTCCGTGTTTGGCTCTGTAGGCATTGTGCAGCTTCAACCCAACCTCCTGATACTCTAAACAAATTAAACATGACAACTCTGCACAAAATTTAACGCATTTTCTTATCACTCAAACAAATATCTCACTCTGAATGGAAGACGATACTCCAGAAAATGTGCTCAAAGTCCACAAGTGTATGAGCACCACTAGTTTTGATTTGTTTATCCTGTTTATTTTTGTCATTTATAATTTGTACGGACCATCCCGCGTCCCGGGAAAAGACCGGGGTTTTTAAATTCTATTTCTATCACATTTGAAAACTGTCGTATATTGACAAGCGAGGAACCTACGACGACTTTAAATCAAACGTCAAGTTGAATGCAGATTCAAATGAATCCAAAAGTAAACAAGCACGTAAAAATGAATGAATGAATGCAGATGGGACAAATCAATCCAACCAGTTCAATGCAATTCAACTTGGCGTCATGAACCGAACAGACCAGAACACAACTTCATCGTCATGTTCTGATCATTCTCAATTTTATGTTTGTGTGTGTAATGCATTTTTAGAAAATATGATTTTAATGGGGCAATGTTTTTATCATTTTTACATTGGTTTGATTTATTTCGAGCATCGAGCATTGGAAGAAATTCTCATCTCAAATTTGCGCCATACCAATCAAAACCTTCATTCACGGAAACAACATTCAGACCATTTTGATGCCTCCTTTTCCAGAACTTGAACAAGATTTCGGCGATAAATCCAAGGAATGCGCCAGCTAATCCCCAAAAAAAGAGTTTGATGGCCAAAAATACCAGTTGTCGCCCAGTTGTGTGCTGTTGATCATTTTCCCCTTTGTAATACGTCTTGTTCCCGACGAAGTTACGTGCGTTGGTTCTACCTTTTTTTATCAACGACTTTTTCCACGACTTGGACCAGAAAAAGAGAAACCCGTACCGTTCCAGCTCACCAATCAGATCATCTGCCACCTCTACATTGAACAGAGAAAAAAACAGTGTCAACACAAATCTCTATTTTTATCCGTGTTCCAAAATGAGTCTTTTGGGAAACGATTTGTTAAATACCTAAAATTTCAGGATAATCTTTGCTGATGCTGAGTCCGGTCGTGAGCCAAAAATGACTGTCGGTTGACTCCACAAACATCTTTCGCCCATGAACATCAACCATAAATTCAAGTCCAAATATTTCTTGCATAGTTTTGTAACCAATGCAAACGGCTTTCTTGGTGAAAATCAACTGGTAGCACTGTGGGAAAATATTAAAAATGGCGGGTTTCAAATATTTAAAATATTTTTACACTGATTTTGAAACATGTTGTTCCTTTACAAGGTTGACGACTTACATCCGGTTTGTAATAAAGAAACTCGGTAATTTGAATCCTGTCCTTCAAGTTTCCCGCCAAGCCCTTGAGAGTGTCGATTTTAGGACCGTAGAAGAAACTCGCCGCTAGTTGATAGTCCGACTTGAAGAGGTCGTGAAAGTTGGTGGGGGCTGAAACGAACTCTGGAATCACAACAAGCGCCGTGAGGGCACTTTGATATCCGTTGCTCAAAATGAGTGAGGCCAAAAACCACGTGCTCACCACTATCTTGGAAACGTCAACAATTCCTTTCACTTGAGTAAAGTAGCCCGAAATGCTGTCTGTCCATCCATTTTGTCCTATAAAAGGTAGAACAAGCGCCAAAAGGAGGAGAATATTTGGTGGTTTTGAATTTGAATCCGGATTTTCCATGATGACTGGTTCCAGTCCCTTTTTCCCTCGTCTCAGTTTGTAGGCCCAGGGAATTCCAAGAAGAAGGAGGAAAAGTAAGAGGATGCAAATGCAAGTCTGTAGCCAAATGTGGTAGGAAAGAGGGCGGAAGAAGATGGAGAAGGAGCGGAACTCTTCCGTTTTCGGTTTCGCCACAATGAAAATCATTCGATCTGAAATTATTGGTCTTGTGATGAAGATGGCACGAAGACTTTTATCGGAAGGAATTGTAGGTCCAGACATCATTGCCCTCCCTGCCATCAGAGGTTCCCTCAGGCCATCTTGAAAAATAAACAAATTCAAATTTTTAATTTAAATAACCCGCTATAGTATCCAACCAATTTAAAAATGTTACATTTCTAAACATTTACCCCAAGTTCCATCAGCATTTGGTTCGTTTTTGGGTGGCGAAAACACTGGTCTAAAATCATATAGAGAAATTTGGATATAAAATCGTGTTTTACTAATGTCTAAAACTATCAAATTTTCCTATTTCTTACTCGATTCTGAAGGTGGCGTTGAGTCGGAGTGACACGTGATAAATGGTGGCCATAATAAAATCATTCCATCTCCCCGTCTTTTTGAAATACTTCAAGTATTTTTCACAAACGGCACAGGTCATCAAAAGGAAATCTGCACCCTGCCAATTCCGTTTCCCAGGCAGTGGGAAAATGTCTACTGCTTCTGAAAACTGAGATTGTGAAAGGTCTACAGATGTCAATTGGTTGCCATGGGAACGAAAAATAATGAGCCGATTGCTCAGGACCAAAACCGCATTCAGAATTTTCTTGACAGCTCTTTTTGACATGACGTAATTTGCCAGATTCACTTTTGAATTTGCACTGGAATCAAATGGTTCGGATGATTGTTCCATAAATATTGCATAAAAAAGTGAATTTGAATTCACTCGACCTGGAATTTCTTCACTTTGCAGAACCAATTCAGCTGTTGTATTTGCAGGGGAATCCACAAAAATGAGGATTAAAAGGCATCGTTGAGACAATTTTTTTGAAAAATCAAGAGTTGAAAATTGTGACTGGAATTTTTTACTCTGCAGAGAACTCAAAATTACATTTGTATCTGCTTTTGAATTTTTTGTTGATAGTTCTGTTTGAGATGAATGCACTTGGAACTTGTTTTTCCAGATCAAATCCAAATCTTGACAACCGTCATAATTGCTCAAAATACTAGAGCGAATCTTGTCCATTGTCTCAAAAAGGTGACTTTTTTTGCTATCTCCCTGCACTGAAATTGACACAGAATCAACTTTTTTTAATTCAGACAAAAAGATGAATAAAACGGAAACGAATTTCAAAATCTGAAATTTATCCAGAGGAATGATTTTGACGCGCATTTTGACTCGGTCAAACATCAAACGGTTGTAACAAAATTGTGAGGAAGACAATTATGCTACATTCTGCACATTTTGCAAAAGACGACTAAGTGCACTTTGCAAAATAGATTATTATCTAACAGTTACATAGAATAGCTAACTATTATGAATCCGCATCGTTGGACGTTTGGGACAAAGGAGAAACAAAAGAATGAACTGTACCTCACACGTGGCACTCGGAACGACCCATTTTAGCCATTTTCCTAACTCATTACTCGTTATCCACATTCCACATTCTACATTCTACATGAACAGAGATTGGAGAGGACGATAAACATTCGTTTACTTATTCACAAACTTGCACATTTCCGTCGCATTGCCCGTCAACAAAAGAAAATTGAATGTCCAAATCCCAATTGTTTTCACCCAAATAAATGCTTGGGCACGCCTCAATAAATTATCACATGAAGGATTGATTGCTTTTTCACAATGCGCTCGGGTGAAAAGGACAAAAAGTCTCTACATGCAGCCGGGCTTCGCTGCAATCGGCCACTATCTTGCACAATCTACCCACGAGGAGCAGAAAATAATACAAAGAAATGCACAGTAAAATCCAGGTTTCTTTTCTTTTGTTACCTGTTAAAATTCTCCACGTGTGACACGAGGATTATATTTTTAGAAACTTTCATTACAAAGAGAACGCTTAAAGATTTTTCTACCATATTTTTCATTCATGAAACCCAAAACTTGAATTTGTCTACAAATTGTCTTTTTTTATCGTCTGCATCCCAAATGCCAAATTAGAATATTTTTGCACATACTAAAACCAAGACTCTTTACATTTCTTCTTTCCAAAATTGTACACACTTTTATTATTTTTTTACATAATTAAAACCATACGTACATTTTTGCATTTTCTCTAAAGCACATTTTACATTAAGTACACGATAAAAAATTGTAACTTGTACATTGCTTTAAAATACACAAACATTTACGTAAAAGAATCTAGATTTTAAAATAAGCTCATGATTTTTTGTAAGTATAAATATTTTTAAAAATAAAGTTTAGAAAAATTACGGAATAACATTTTGGTAGAAAACAGTTTTAAATATGCATTGGTAATAATTATTATTATTATTATTATTATTATTGACAGAATAATATGTAATACTTTGTAGTTTGAAGGCATCACAGTCTACACACCATGTTCATTATTCATTATTGCTCTAGTTTCTACACAGAAATTGTAAATATATATTATGCTAAATAAATAAATCTTTGTTTCTTTAATTTTAGTAGTAGTTTAAACATTTTCCTACAACAGACAACACAAAACACATATACACAACAAATAACAATTATGCAACTTGCATTTTTTTCATTCACCGTATTTTCTACCATTAAAATAATAAATAACTAAATGAATAAAAATATTGCAAACAGATTGCATTTTTTGAATTTATATTTTTTTTACGTATAAGTAAGCATCATTTTGAAAAGATGAGAAAAGAAGGATTCTTTTCATGCTGCTCTTATTATGCTACTTTAAACATTTTGAATATACTGGACGTCACATTATTTTGGTCATTTTGTATCACCGACTTAAATATTAGAGAAAATTAAATTAAATAGATAAAAATAAATGCATTTCAGTTCCTAGTTTATGGCTCACAAAACATCCTTGTTCAAAACGGAGTTATTTGGTAAAATGATTGGGTAAAAAATTATTAAATAGTCCTCTCGCTTTCCAACAAACTATAAAAAATGTACAATAAAAACTCACAATAATTAATAAATGCTACAACACATAATCATAAGTAGTTAAAAAAAACAAAACACATTTGGCTTAAAAATGTAATAAATGTTTCACCTTCCAGCAGTTCGTTTGAAAGAACCTTTTTTCTCGTGTAATCTTTCGTGAACTCGGCAGTTACCTAAATTAATACGGGAAAAAATAAACAAACATTTCAAAAAGTGTCATTTGATCGTATAAAGCGCATAATATAAACTAATTTTTTCTCTCTCTAATTTTGTATGTATTTGACGTACTCGAGTTGGAAAATCCACGAGAACAGTGTTTACAGGAAAAACTGTACAGGAAAAATCATAAACAGAATACTTGGATCAGAAATCAAAAATCATGTACTTTGTACGCTTTTAAAATTTCATGCAAACATTACATGTATTTTTGATGTCCGTTTCCACTTACGGTTTTTCACCAGTATGAACACGAATATGAATAACTAATTTTCCTTGATCTGGACAAGAATAACCACAGTAAGAACAGACACAATTTGCTCCATTTGGTCGTCGAGCTCTTCTTTTCTCTGTATTCTGCCTTTGACGAAGTCGTTGACGCTGACGGTTGGCTGGAGAAAGTGGAGATTTCAAGTTGAACACTGAAGTTGAGGATGCAGACTTTCTTGTTGGTTTCTCTCCTTCTGATTTCCTCTCTTTCCCTTTATCATCTGGATCACGATTTAGTTTTCTCGGGCTTTTTCTTTCACCTTCACATCAAATCAAATATCAATTGTTAATACGTATAAAGAAAATTTTATAATTTAAAGCAGATTTGCTTCATGTTTTCAGTTTTCAATACCTGATTTTGATTTATCAAAAACTTTTTTCCTGCTACTGTTTCGACTGGGATTTGAACTGTGATGTATTTTAGCACGAGAACGACGAGAGCCTATTTTTGTAATACATATTTACAAACAAAAATAATACCGTTTAAAACTTGTAAGCATGAAATATTATTATACTATAATAAAAAAGTTTAAATTCAAGAGCAATGCATGTACAATGTTATAAATTTTGTACTTTTTAACGATGAAGAATCGGATTCTGAAGAAGACAAGGATGAATCTTCAGAACTTTCTTTCTCTTGCTCTTGCAGATCTGTTTCTTCGTCCAATTCGCGAATATTATAATTTTGTTGCTTGTCTGCTTCTTCCGCATGAAACCGGAGGTGATTGAATAGAAAACCTTTGGAGGAAAATTGTTTGTTGCAGTTTGGATCAGAAGAACATTTGTAGAGTTTCCTCTTCTCGCCTGTCGCCTCATTTATCGCTACTCTCACAATGTACGGTAACATTTCTTCTGAAGATGAAGATGAACTCGGAGATGTGGAATTTGTTAAACTGCACATTTTTCTTTTCTTGGCTCCATTAGAAATTGAATTAGAAATTGATTGAGGTGGGAGCGGTTTGACAAAAGTAAAGTCTGAATTTAATGTACTTGCCGAAGGAGCACGAAAGCACTTTGACATGAAGAGAGCCATTTCCATTGTAATTAATTGATCCTCTGGTTTTAAAATGAGATTCAAGACACAACGATGCTCATGAAATTTTAAAGAATGAGATTGGGCAAAAGAGCGCAAACAAAATTTACATGGGAAAAAAGACCGTTGCCTGTGGAAATTACGGTGAGCTTTTAAATCCTCTGAAACAAATTAATCATTAAAACAGTTATTTACTTATTATTACTACAATTAAAAATTATTATTGTACATATGAAAAATAGCAAATAGGGTGAAAAATATTGATAAATATTCATTAATATTTTTACTTTTGTTAAAAAATATGCCAAGACAATAAGGACATTCATAATAATCATCCTGAGACGAATTTTGTTTTCTTCTTTGTTTCTGCTGTTGTCCTCGTTCTAGCACAAAAGAATAAAATCAAGTAAAGTATATTTTTGAGTTTAGATAAATTAGCTCATGATTATGAAAATAATTTGTATAATACCTAATCGATAATGTTTAGAGTTTTACCTATGGAATTAGTGTCATTTTGTTGAAAACTAGTGGTATTGACTAAAGTATTTGATTTTTGTTCTATAATTTGGTCCTTATTCAATGCTAAAATTTCTGTTCCATTATTTTGCCTCTCCGTCTGTAAACATGAAATAGAAATAATAATAATTATTTAACAGAATTATTTATTATGTTGTACAAATCAGTTCCGTCCTTTAATTTATTTAATTCATACGTACTTGAACTGGAGCTGGGTCAGTCAAAATAATATTATGACGAGTACAAAGTTCATGGGAACTGTCTGTGTCCATTGTTGTAAATGTTGTTGTTGGTTCCTTTGGATCGTGAATGAGAATTTCCTCCAGCTACATAACATAACATTATACTGTTTAATAATTGCGCCCATAAAAAATACTAAAATAATTATTGCTGCAGCAACCATTCAATAATAATAATAATATTATGATTTATGATATCTTACATTTGTTACAAGTTTATTTGGAGCTCGGACGGCATCAGAACAGTCTTGGAATTCGTTGTAAGCGGATCGTATTCTCATCTACACACAAATATAAATAAAATATTATATTATATTATTGTTTATGAAAGGAACATTTCAAAATGGCATATAATTTTATTGCTTACTATGTATAAAATAAAATGTCAAGTAAGCGTATTTTTCAAGTGTTTAAAAAAATCTTACGATAATATCATAGTCCTTCTCCTTTCTGTTACCATTTAAATTATTGCTATTATTATTATTATTTATAATAATATTGCTAATGTTGTTTCCTGATTCCTTATCAAACAATTTTGCCAGCTGCAACGATTCAACAAAAAAAAAGAGTAGTTTATCAGCTTGTGATAGTAGAGTAAAATAGATATGAATAGAATATTATGATAGAATGCGAGTTGGTGAGATGTTGGATTTAAACTAGAATTAAACACTGTTTGAACTGTGATATAAAAAGTAAAAAAAAGACGTACGTGTTTAACGATGAAAATGGGTTTTTGACTTGAATTGACTTGGAGAAGAGCTTGATATGAAGCCAGCAACTCCCGTGTACTCGTCTGTCAAATGTCAAAATGCAAAAGTACAAACACAATAGAATATTATTATTATATTATTATTATATGGCATGTAAGTACAAAGTGATTTGATGGCAGGATACAAAATACAAAATAATTCATAAAATATACATAAAATGTTCCAATTCTATTTTATGCTCTTCACAGGCACAAACACAAACAGAAAAAATCAATAACCAATTCACTTAAGTATTTCAAAGCAGAAGCACGATCCTACTTTTTCATATAGTTAATCAGAATATTACAAAACTGAATCCAATGGAACGTATTTAAATGCAATGTGATTGTTTTTTACTCTGATAGGTTTGCTTACAATGATTTCTTCCTCTGACATCTCCATCCCGTCACCTGTCCAACAACAACAAAAAACAAAACAATGTAACAACTACGATTCATAATAATTCATAACCGGTGATTGACATTTGAAATTCTCAACAAAAGTTAATGGTCAATATGGTTAGTAAAAAAAATAGTACATTAAAGTCTTTTAACTTTTAACTACGGAATATCAAACATGATTAACTAATTAAAAACTTGGTTGACTTACGAAATACGAATTCTTTTGGTTTGGTGTAAAATCAAATTAAAATTACAAGTTTGCGGCTGAACGTGATTTAAGTATTTAAGATTTAAGCTGGTTATAAAAGTACATCCGAATTGAAACTAAAAACCATTTCTTCTTGTTCTTCGTTCAACTGGGAATTGGTTCTTGAGTAATTTTATAATAATAATTAATTGTTAGTAAATTAGTAAATTTTGTACCTACTTACACAAAATATTAAACACAAAATCTAGAAACAGAAAATATACCGAAATAGTTCAAATTGACAATTGAAAAGTTTTTTGTATTTTCCTTACATTTTCCGCTTCCACACACACACATTTTTTTGTTCTCTCTCGCATAAAAATAAAAAGCCCCTTTTTCATGGAACTACTTAAATACATTTATAAATGAAAAATAACTTAAATATGGTACACAACAGTATATTTTTTATATTTTTAATACTTAATCCCTTTCAAAAGGTTGAAAATTCATAGCATATGAAGTTTATGGTAATTTATTCATAACAACATTTAAAATTTACAGTCAGCTGCAGGTGAATCATTCTTGTGCATTGTGCATTAATGAAATGAGTAATGAAATAAACAACTTTTGTTTCCTCTGATGTGAAATGTGAAGAGTACAGAGTACAGAGTACAGATTAAGGACATGTAGTTTCATTCATGTGTCATTTCTGTCCTCCTGTCTGCTACAAATAGAATGACATTTTATGTCGGTTTTATACCCAAATATAATAAGCAGAGACCTTAATCAAATATCAAACACAACAACAAACGTTTGCTGTTCTCAATTCCATTTGTGAGCAAAACAAACTCTTCAATTAAGTACAGTCGACTCTCTCTATAAGAGCCCCTTAGAAAGCTAAAAAATCCTGCCGTAATAACTGAATGACGTTATATAAAACCATAAAAACAATATTTCTAAGCATCTCGGGAGGATTCCGTGAAGACGTTATAGAAGAAATGCCGCTATACGGGAGCCTCTTATAGAGAGAGTGCACTGTACTGGGGAATTATTAGAGGCTGGGGAATTAATTGGACGTGGGGAAACATTCGGAAAAATACGGTAGTTTGTAATTTCAGGCCGGTCGTGTTTTGGGCGTTTTGTCGATTGCAGTCCGATGACATTTTTTCAACTTGCGCAATTCCGAGTAAAAGAGGAAACACTTAAAAACTTTCATACTCGATTTATTTCCTCCAAAAGGCAAAATAATTGACACTTTGATCATGAAAAGTGATTTTTTGTCACTTGGTTCTTTTCCCAATTTACACGTCACAAGCGGAGGCGTTCATCTGCGTCCTCAATCGTCAATTATTAGAATTTTAAACGGTTTCATGTGTAATAATTCTTCCAATGGGGTCAGCTATCGTTTTTATTTTGTGTTGTCCCCGATCCATTTCAAAAAAGGAAACGTCTGCATGTACATGGAGACCAGCCCCTCTTTTCCACAGTCTCCGTTGGTGCCTGCCCAGGCAATACCAGCCACAATTTGCTTGCCCTCCTCAATTTTGTAGACCGGTGAGCCCGAATCACTGACGCAAGCGGAAGGGAAATCCGGCTCCCGATAAAAACAAATTGCGTGGTCGGGAATTTGGTCGGGGTCCGTGTTTACTGCTTCTGCAAGTTCTCTACAGCGCCCAATTGTAATTGCAGGCATATCAACTTCTTGCGGGGCTTCAGGGTCAATTTCTGTTCCATTCCCAAAATATTTATAAACTCCGATACCCACGAGTGTGAAGTCACCTGCAACAAAATTACATTAAATTAGACAAAAAATATCATGTTTCATTGAAATCCCTGGGAAATTAGTTTTTCTATTGCTTAAATGAGATTTCTCGCCTTTGTCGTAGACTTTTGTCAACAAAAGTCTACGCTGCAGCCCTTTTGAAAGTTTGTTTATTTGTTTATTTATTGTTTGTTTTTGTTGATTGTCATTGGTATCCAATGGAAATTATGTACACAC
>JAQGBH010006777.1:0-11946 GCA_034698265.1 Sminthurinus aureus
ACAGATTCCTGAGCCACGGGATACGAATTTTTTGAGAAATTATATTGCCCGTCATGTGACGGGCGGTTTTTACTTGTATAATAATAAAATGTTCATTTTGAAGTTCAAAATTTGAACTTAATTGTTGTTGTACTAAAATATACTATAATTTTAATGAATAAAAAATACCTGTTGTTGGATGACAAATGACTCATGTTGTAACGGGAATAAAAGTTTTTACACGCATAAATAAATATTTACACACACAAGAATTCCATCTTAAAAATTTTCAACTTTACAGTTAACACACAAAAAAGCCTTAATTATAATAGATGTCGGCTCATTAAAAGTCCTGCAAACAAACAACAGTTATTTATAGTTTGTTAAAATACTTAAACCGATTAAACTATTGTGGTTATTGGTTATAAGTTATAAGCTATAAGTAAGTTGGTTAAAAATTAAACACTTTTTTATCTAAAAAAGCAATCAAATTTTTTTTTGGGCTTCGTACGGTCATAGAGAATATTTATGATTTTAGCATTTTTTATGGAGGGATTGGTTTTCTCGAAGAAGTTTTTGTTTTCTATTTTTAGTTTTTATTGTTAGTAGTTTTTGTGTATTACGTAAAACATGTAATTGACAGTGGACAGTGGACAGTGAATATACAACAAACTTTGATATCAAAGCAGTAAAAATTAACTTTGAAGTGACAATTACTGTAGTCATTCTCATAAATTCAACATGAAGAGGAAGGCTTATGTACTAAAATCCCCGGAAGTGACGACGGCTTATCCGGTCAATCTTGTGTCGACACCATCCAGTTGGAGGCAGAATAAGAAGAAAATGACAGCAAGGCAATTAAAGGTAATAATTAATAATACTAGATACTATTAATTATAATTAAGTTTGATTAAGAGCCTACTATTATCATTTCATATTATTATGCTGTACGATATTCAATTCTGATGTTGATGGTACATGGTAACATGGTACAATTATTATCAGTAAAAGCCATTCATAATATGTGTATCAAACTGAAAGTAAGTTGTCAAAAATGTCAAAATGATGAACATATTAGACACAGGAGGTCAATGACTGTTGTTGTGCTGTTCATTGGAATGTTGTTTATATTATTTGATATTTAGACAGATATTTAGATATTAGGAACTAGAAGAATTTGAACAATTTAATCTATCTATGTTATAATGAAAAGGCAGTGGCATTCATGTGACATATTTCTTTAGAATGTTTGTCATCAAGGTTTTTATGTAAAAACATAACAGTATTTTATTGTTCTTTTGTATCTACATAATATATATCTGTTTTGATCATGATTATACATTTTACATTGTAATTTTCACAGGATGAAATGGCATTACAACATGCAGCGGCAGGGATAAATATTCGAGTTACTGACCCATCAGAACGTCTCAAACGAGCATACATCAGTTTGGTGAATGATCATACTTATAATAAAAAGGAAAAGGTGACTGAAAAGAAACGAGATAAGGACTTTGATCCATTAGACCAGTATGTCACTCAAGCTCTTCAAGATGTATGTGATACTACTAAAAAGAAAAAGACTGATGAACAAATTCCAGAACATGTCAAAGGAACCCAACTCTACAAGTACTTGATAACTCCCGTTGACAATCGTCCTTTTAGATCAGAAAATTTTGGTCATTTTGTCATGTCAGAACGGGGACAAGGGAAATTACCAAAAGTTGGATTTGGAATGACAACAACAACAACTACTAAAGAATCTACTACTACTAAAAAAATTCGACTTTCCCGTCTTGAAAAAGAAAAACCTAAACCACCAGTGGTATCAGTACAACCAACTTTTCCAACTGTTATCGAAACACAACTATCAAGATTTCATTCTCAACAACCACCACAACAACAACAGCAAATTCAACAACAGCACATGCAACAACAACAATATTCTCATATCCCACAGCATATTTATTATCAGAATAATCCTTATGATGATTATAATCATTATTATTCTGGACAAGAAAGCTTTTATAATAACCGGCTTGAACAGATAATTCCTCAAATTACTTTTTCCCCTCCTATGATTGATCTCACTGATGAAGATGATGAATCTACACAACTTGTACCTTCTTTTCTTATGAAACCTGAATCTGAATGGACTTTTGCTGATTCAAATGCATATGAAAGATGGTGGCAAAATTTACCAAGTTGTCCATATCAATCTGATGGAATGTTTGGAATGTGTTATTCTTCTCCAATAATCTTCCCATCGAATAACTAAGAACTGATTATTGTAGTACTAAAATGGTAAACTATAAAATACTTAATAATATTTTGGTTTTATAACCAGATCATACAACATATTATTAGAATTACATAATGTTATCGTTTTGTTTGTTTGTTTTTTTTAAAAAACTTTTCTCTTTTCTTGATATTATTATTAAATTAGTACTTTACTCTGATACATTTTCTGATGTTATTATAGTACTTACAATTTTACACATGATACATAAAAATAATTTTCCATTATATTTTGTTGTAAAATCTATTGTTTATCAGTATAGTATAAACTATACTTTATACTTACATACTATTGAATATTGTATCATCTTTATGTAAAAGCAAATATTTTCAAACCATAGAATATAATACTAATAATTATAATACTGTCATTTAAAATGTATTTTATACAATCTAAGTACTTATTTTTGCATGTATATTTTTTATTAAAATTCCATAAACTTAATACCGTTACTTCTCCTTTCCTTCATTGTCAACTTTAATAGTTCTACGATGAATACCATAATATATGTGAAAGCTCTTTCTCCAATCCAATGTATTGTTATGCTTACATAACTAATAGCTATGTAATACTAATAATATGTCTTGTATTATTAATACTTGAATATGTATATTACCTTGTGTAATAGTTTTGATAGGAAAATAGTAATTATAATGTGTACATATCATAGTTGTTATTATTTCTTCGTGTAGTAGCTATGTATATAATATATTATATATTTGTACTCTTTTGGTTTTCTTAATGAACTCGACTGATATGAATTATTGATTATATTTTATTAATGACAATTATAATTTATGACTATACAAGCAAGAAGTACAAGGTTAGTATTATGTTATTTAACTAAAATACTAGGAAAATGTAAAAAAATACATTATAAAGAAAGTGAGTAATAATAATAATATAGAAATTAGAAGTATCAAATAACATTTATGTTAAATAACGTGAAATGTACAAGTACTAACTACTGGTTGTCTATTTTTCGTCTTAAAGAGTATAATTATTTTGATAATCAATAATCATCATAATTATATTATATACTTTTCAGTTTTTTCTTGTTTTTGATTTATGACTGTGTAAGTTTTTAGTATTACAAGCTATGTACCTACAAGTGCATAAAAGTGGACTTTGCCCTTTGCAGTACTTTTGTTACTTCGATATTATATTATTATAAATGATAATAATCATTTGCTTGTAACGTAATATTACAAAGAAATTGTCATCTAAAATAAATTGAAATTCTACAGACATGTCATCATTTTGATGAATAATTTTGTATTTTGTACAATATAAGTATTAAGAATTAAGTATATTGTTTGTATCAAAAGAAGAAAAATGTACCAAAAAAAATAAAAATATACAAATATCTCTATGAAAATTGTAATGAACTCTGTGGATAGAATTCCTTGTGCATTGTACATATAGCTTGAATGAAGTGATCGCGGATAAAAAAATTTCACGGCGTATTTTATATTTTATTAGACTGGACTAGAAATAAGTTTTGTAAAGGTTTTTTTAATTGTTGTGTTAATTTTGTTGTGATCAAAATGTGGCATACAGTGAATGTCAGATTGCTATTGAATACAGTTGTTAAGAAAAAATGTAACGCATATCACTCAGTTAAGAACTTTAGAACGTTAGTGTCAAGTAATTACATACAAGCTAGTGAAAACAATCATAATGAGGAAGAACAAAGGGACAACAATAATAATAATATTGATGACCAATCTGAACATTCATTTAATAATGAACATTACATACCTTTGAACTTTATGCAAAAAACACTATTGGCTGCTGGTACCGGATTAGCTTCATTTTTGGACCCAACTCGAGCAGGTACAACAAAATATACATAACTATTACTATGGTCTCTTTTATGTTTTAGAGTATAATATAATAGTGTAATAATATGTCCAAAAAACATATATTGATTGATTGACATCCATATATATATTTACAAATACAATGTATGTCATATGTTTTGTACTCCCTTAGAATCAATAGCAGTATTTGGTGAAGTTACAGCTAGTCCAGTTTTAAGATCTATATTACACAAAATGTTAAATGATCCAGAAGGTGCTGAAATTCTAAGAGACAAACCTCGGATAAATTCAAGTACAATTGATTTGGATTGGTTAGCTACTCTACCTTCTGATACATTAGGTATACATATATAAATAGTCAATCTTGTATTTCTGCTCTTCTTCCACTTGTACTTTATTTGATTATCCTTTATAATTGATATGTATTTGATAAAATGCATCTATGTATTTGAGTGGTTTGTTTGATTGTTTGTTTTTGTAGGTGGAAATTATATTCAGTTCCTTCGTAAGAATAATGTTACGCCTGATAGTAGACTTCCAGTTAGATTTATAGAAGACCCTGAATTAGCTTATGTTATGCAAAGATACCGAGAAGCACATGATCTTCTACATACAGTCACTGGTCAGCCAACGAATATGTTAGGTAATATTCAATTCATTTTTTAAAGTTTCCTAGAATGTGCTCTATAATTTCAATACTTTTTAAAAAGTTTTACTTCTACTTATGAATATTATGGTACTTTTAACTTTTAACATTACTGTTTGTAATATGAAGGTGTATGAATATGTATGTATGAATAATAATATTTACAATGTTTTTCTATTGTTTTTTTTTTCAAAATGAAGGGGAAGTTGTTGTAAAATGGATTGAAGGAATTCAAACTGGACTACCAATGTGTCTCAGCGGAGGATTATTTGGAGCTACAAGACTGAGACCAAAACAACGTCAAAAATATATTAATTCACATCTCAATTGGGCACTTGAAGTTGGATTCAATTCTAAACCTTTACTAAATATTTACTTTGAAAAAAGATGGGAGCAACCTATTGAAGACTTACGAAATTACATTTCACCTTTACTCAATAATCCACCCCCAAGTTAGAGAAACCACTTCATTTAATTTAAACACAAAAGTCATTGAATCGCCATTTATCGTAAGTCTACTTCTATAAAATTTCGTACTATATTGTAAAAAACATGATACATAGAATATACGTATTGAGGTCTCCTAGCCTAGTCTGCTCAAATTACAGAGATTATTGTAGTATAGGAGAAATCGTTTATTAGGATATTGATTTCCAATTTCTTGAATTTAATTTTGATTTGTTCTCCATTCCACGGTTTACAGCAGTATGGTTTTAGCGCAGTCCATCATAATGTTTGAATGAAATCAAAGCTTATCGCAGTTGATACTGCAGCATATTCAATATAATGTAATATTGAACTGTATAAAGAATTATGGTTGCTAATACACATGTATATGTATGTAAATATCAATTACAGTACATACATTATGTCGTGTAATATGCAGAAAACATAAACTAAAGTAATCACTTTTATTTTATATGTACTTTATAATATTAATTCATTTCTCAAGTATGGACATTTATGACGTTGTATATTTTTTGTCTTTTAACTTTTAAAATTATTTCACACAAAATGTGTATAAAAGACTAAATAATCAAAGACTTTACGATTCGTTGTGACAAAAGAAAATGTATAGAAAGTACTGATACTTCAAAACATGCATATTATGTTTTATATTTGGATGGATACTGTAAGTGTATTGTGCTATCTAAAATAACACCATAGATATCTCTGCTTGAATATAAGTGGTACATTATTTAGTATGCTGTTAGATGTCTTTTTTGATACGTGATTTGAAACGTTTAGCATGATTAAGTTCATGACATTATACATAAATAAAACTTACTCTTTTATTTTGTAGTTTCGTAACGGTAAATATAATATAATATGCATTGTACGTATATCGGCCAACATAAAACGATACCGGTAGAAGAATATGTCTTTCATGCTCAGATATCAGATATTGTTATAGTATATATATATATAGTATATTGTACGTTACACGGAAATATTCAATCCAATTTACAACTTGAGCAATATAATGTTTTAAACTACAATATAAATCATGACACCATGAAAATGTATGGCTATATACATATTATTATATGAAAAACAAAAAACGTAAAAGGTTTTTACATTGTCATTAATAAATTGATTAATACAAACTATACAGAGGTATTATCCATAATTAAAAAAAAGGATATTAAAAATTAAAAATATTTCATAGTAATTTGTTTTTGTTTTCTTTAGTAGTACATACATCTATGGAAGTTAGTTTTTTTTGGTTGAATACAATAATAATTATTGTTTATTGTTAGTAACGAAGAACTTCTTAGTTTATTTGTGATAAAGTAACATAGCTGTCTGAAATCTGTTTGGTATTTTCATTTACTCCCTCCAGCTCTTAGTTACAAATACTTTTTAATTACGTTTCAATAAAACTATGCTGCTTGGTAGTACAGGGTAATGTAATTATGACGATGGAAGAGCCCAGAGTTTTGCGGTTCTATCGGATGATGTTGAAACGAAGCTGAAAATAGAAAATTCATAGGAAAAAACATTAGAGAATCAGTTTTAATTTACGTATGTGTGTACACATAAGTAAATACAGTATGACACAGCTTAGTTTCATGTAAAATCGCAAAATTTAAACATTCTAATTTTATACCTGAACTCAGATGGATGCCATCGACAAGAAATGACTTTATCTTCATGTGATGCAACTTGTACGGATGCAAGATTTAATGATAAATCTCCTTGTAAATCTGTCAGCATCAACTTTTGGTCATACCTATAAGAAACAATAGTAGTAATATTGATTATTACGAACAAATGTATGATTTTAATGCATATGTAGTTTGTTTTCAAATAGTATAACAATCTTACCCAGCAGATAAAAGATAATAAGCGTTAGGGGAAAATCGCACTGAGCGAACGTCTGCAGTATGAGGTCTGAATGTTTGAATTTGTCTATTTCCCCGAATATCATAAAGACAAACACCACTGTCTTCATGAGCTGAGACGAGGAGACGACCAGTTGGGTCCACACAGACACTTCCAACTACAAATTATTTCATTTTATTTAGTAATTTGTTTGTAATGACTAAAAAATTGTCATGTATGTAGACATTTTAAAAGAAGGACAGATTATATCAGTTTTGACATACACACTATATTTTATTCATTGTAAATTCCAAGTCATGGTCAAACAGGGACAATTTACTTACCGGATGCTTTTGCTATAGACTGGGTAGCACTAGTACTAGGTGTTATGATATTTACACAGCCTCTGGTCCGTAAATCCCAAAGTCGAACTGATTTATCGGCGGATCCACTGCAAAACATTACTCCACCCCAATTGTAAAGTGACAATACTGGTGCTGTTTTTTTGAATGTACATTATAAAACTTTATACTTTTAATTGTTACTGATAATATTTCAAAAATAAACAAGGAAATGATTTCTTAATGATGGAATTTGAGCAATCGGTATAAAATCTGACCTGAATGACCAGTGAATGACTGGAATGTAAATCCAGTGGCACAATCAGTAACATAAATTTTACAACAACCAGCGCCACCGGAAACTAAAAGTGATGATTTGTTGCTCAAATCCTCAATAAAACAAACGTCACGAACTGTGCCATCATGCATGCTCAACTCGACTCTGTAAAAGGGAAAAATAATGTAAATTTTCCATATTAGATATTAGTTTTACATTAAAAGGCACAAAGTTTACATTAGTACAAAATTTAATATTGTTATCTGTAATCTGTAATAGAATTTACATCACAATTCACAATAGAAAAAATATATTTTATAATAAAAGAAATAATTACTTACTCATTGCCTGCTTGAATTCCATTTCTTTCGATTTGGCTTAAATCTCCTCGTCCCAACTCTTCAAATCTGGTCAGTTTTACTGTCTTGTCGTTACTTCCTGTTGCCAATAATCCACCATCGGGTGACCATGCAATGGCGTAGATGGAACCCTATTTATAGATTAGAAATCATTTCTATTAGTATATTTTAATTTTTTACATGTGATTAAAAACATGATCTCGTCTGGTCTGTCGTTATTCAGCACGAACCATAATAATATTGTATTTAATATTATCTCCAATCATAAAACTGTCGTTCAGGTTTGTTTTATGCGACATGATACCTTGATTTATATTCTTCATCTTAGCTTAGCAAAGAGTTTGACAATTTAGTAAAACTCTATTAAGCTTCAGTTTAAGATTTAGCTTTCAGCCTAAACTGTTTTCATTTTATAGGATGAAAGTCGATCTGTTGAACTTTAGATTAATGTAATTAATATAACATGTATTATATCGAGTGAATAGATGACTGAATTATGACATAATACCAATAATAATAACCTAAGACAATTTGTTGTTGCGATTTGATTTGTAAGCTTCATGGTCCTATCTTTTAATGGTGTAAAATATATTTAAATTCGCAATTTACACCATAACGAGCAGGAAGACACATCACCCTAGAGTTCGGAACGAGCATTTTAACCCAACTTTACACATGTATATTATGCCTAATGGTTAGAGTAGGCCTAGTTATTCATCATCTTTTGCCTCTCCCATAACATAAGTATAGGTAATAAACATTTGAAGTTATGTTTCAAAAAGGTAGCACAGAAACATTCTCGTTTGTTCATGTACAACAGCTATACATAATAGCAAAAAGGAGACGCCTACACTATTATCATCAGTCATTTTCAAAAGCCGTCATAGATCGTAAAACCATAAACGGTCATCAAAAACGGCGTAATAGTAATCACATTATACATTTTTATAAAACAGAGCTCAAAGGGATGACTTTTCTCTTTTGTCATCCTCATCTTAGATATTGTTTTAAACCTGAGTCATTACATTGCAACTTGCACTTATTATTTTAATGGTGTATGTTTTGTATTTTGTACATATGCATTCAAAATTTATTTGAATTGAATCATGTGAAAAACGCATGTATGTATTCTGTCGAAGTAATCTTCCATAATTCTAAGGCATGAGGAAAATTGTGTAGTACATTTTTATACTTCTTTCTTTGTATTACAAAATCAAATTGTACTTCCATGAACAGCTAAATACTATTTGTTACAATATTTTTCAATTTTATCTTTCTTTTAGAGTTTATTATGCAAGAATATACTGTTTTAAAGCTATAAATAGGGAGACCATGAAAAAATTACAAGTTTATGGATAGTAGCATCTATTTGTTTTGTCATCCTTGTACTCTTGTGTCCATTTTACATCACTTTACGTGTCATTTTGTTGATGTTGTAAGTTGTAAATGGCATTTTACTATTTGTTCATATGACAAAAATTAAAAGCTATACATACATATGCAGCTCATTTACTTACTTAGTGAAACAACTTTTTATTGAGGTTGTATTTGTCACTATTGCCTGTGTTTTGTGTGGCTTCCTAGTGTAAAGTCATGATTTTTACTATCTTTATAAAAACAAATAATGTCACCTACGCAAACTTTTTTAAGGGAACAAAACATGTGTGACAGTCTGTTTTTGCATGAAAAATAAAACACAAACGAACCAAATATAAATTTTGAACAAGTACACACTTCTCACATGTGGAGTGTAGAGGGATACGTAGAAATATGCATGTCTAAATTTTGTAAACGTAGTACATATATATATGCATATACAAAAGCATCCACACAAAAAACAAAATAAAACTCTTTAAAAGTTTGAACATAATAATCACAGATAACTAAGATAACGTGGTAATAATATTACGCACCTTGGACACACGTGCTTTCTGTTTTTGTGTATTGTTTGTATATACATAAACTTAACTATATTACTTGTTTTTATGCATATTATTATCATTAGTTATTCATGTGCTCATTACCAAATATATACATTTTTGCATAATTTACAGCCCACATATATATTTTTTTTTCTGAAGACTGAATGCTGAAATGTAGTCATATTTATGATGAATTTATATAATCGGCATTATTATCACATATGAACTAGAGGTTCAAGCAGATTCTATAATATTTTATATTTTATTACGAGCAGATTATGTCACAGTTTACAGTAGTGTGTTATAAACTGCAATTTATTTAAATTTAGAGACGTATCATCTGATCTTGCCTGTATTATTGGCATAATTGCTATCCTAGGCTATTTTTAGTTGAAATAATCATGGTTTTTAAAATACGACAAAACTAGGAGTTCTGCTAGATCATTCATATACGTTATGCACATATTATAATACCTATATGCACACATTCTTAGAAGAAGAATAGAAAAATGCATTTAAAAAATGAAAAATGAATACATAAGTATGATGTAGAAAAAAGTTGAAAAAAAAAACGTCAGTCTCGTTTTCTTTCAAAGGAAAGTGAATGTATAGTGTGAAGTTACCGAGTGTGTAAAAAGACAATTTTCACTAAAAAATATTTTATGCGACACGACTTGTGGTTAAACTAAAAGTCTTTAAATCTCCTCTTTATTGCTATAATATTATACAGTAATAAAAGAGATCTGAGCTTTCTCGTGTGTAAACTGTAAACTGTATAGCCAATACACATGTTTGATAATTATGTATACTTACCTCAGTTCAGTCAAATCAACCCACCATCACACAACTCACAATTACTGTGGTTAATAAACTTACACGTAATACTGTACAAAACACAAAGACACAACTGATGTAAATCTCTGCTAAAGTCTCGTTCATACGGAAATGTGAAAAACATGAAATGTCTAATGTCTATGTCTATCATGGCATGTTTGCACTCCACTCTTTCTACTAAAGTATATAAGTGTAGAAAAAATAACAGAATGGAAGTAATTGGTCAGTTTGTAGTAGAAAAAAAAACTTGATAAAATTCATGTCCGAATATACTCTACTGAACTGAATTAAATAACAACAACAATGGAAACAGCACGAACGTTGACCGTTTACCTCTTTACGCGTAAATTATGTTCATAATGAAGTGTGTATGTGTGTGTGTTCTACCTCAATTGATTTGTAATTTGTACAGTTGTCTGATTACATCGTCTTGATTATGATTACTGGTCGTACGTCATAAGTCATAAGCCACACATACATACAAAACACAGAGATAGTGGTCATTTTAGACTTTAGCTAAATACATGAAAATTTTGTAGTTTTTAATAATAAAGCAAGCATGAGAACCATATTTCTTACAATCACAATTATCTAATTGTCAGGTTTTTCTGGTTCTGTAAAAAAAACTATTGTACTTGTACAATTTTAAAAGTCTTTTTTTACTATTGCTATCATTATCATTATGTGTATGGTTATGTAGCTTTCGTTTTTTCAGTTTTTGTATTTAGTGGTGGCTTTTAATCAAGTGTATCAAAAATCAAAATAGAATCATTCCAGGATGAGTGAAATTTATAACAATTTACAGTTTCAAAACATGAAAAACAAGACAAAGAAAAAAGTAGTTGTAAGTTTTGTAAGCTAACTTGGAACATTGAGTACACTTTTTCCTGATTATTTTGCAATTAATTGTAATTCAAAGTGCAAGGGATACAGAGACCGTATCAAAGGAGTAAAAAAATGGCAATGGCCAATGCAGTTTGTGTTTCTTTTTTCCCCTTCCATTTGTCTCAATCAATCTCAAAACCTATATATCTGATTCCTCTGCATTCTACACTCTATAGACATGTTCTTTAAATATGTACATGAATTCAATTTCTTATGGTAAAATACGCGGGGTGGCTCAAAACTTTTTTCATGCTGA
>JAQGBH010006778.1:0-11945 GCA_034698265.1 Sminthurinus aureus
CACTAGGTAAAATCGACTTTTGCAGAAAAATTTTTTGGGTGTACTTTTTTTGGGGCTCGAAAATCTGGCAAGTATAACTTATACACCACACAAATGTCCACGCATCTACTTATCAAAATATATATTTTGTTATGTACTGGAAACTGGAAGGAAGTAATGTACAGAATCCAGAACTAATTGTACACTATATTACAGGCCACATTGTTTTCAAAGTCAATTGACCCGAAAGAGACACCTCCACTGAAATTTGAAACACTCACCACTCTCACACGTGTATTTATACTAGTAAATGTGTAGTATTACCCCAAAAAGGTTCATTTTGTACACGAAAATGTAATTTCTATTCTATTATTTTCCTATATATTATATCATACTTGCTTTCAAGTATTTTGGACATTTGAAAATTGAAAACGAGATGGGAGATGGATACAAAAAAGTCCAGTAGTCACAGCAGTCTCCAGTTCATTGATGAAATCTAACCACACTAAAAGTCACTACTCACCACCAACCAACGAATTTTTGAAGAATAAAGATCAAATAGTAGTAGTGCTCAAAAACTGTATGCTGTGTAGTTTATGCATAAAAACTGTGAACTGGGAAAAAATTTGAGATGGGATAAGATGAACTTTTCCGTTAGAAAAAATGTCTATAACCGCGTGTAACTTGTAAGTATGAACATGAGAAATGAGAATATGCATAATGTGCTTTACACTTGTTTTTACACAAAATAAATTATATCTAATTACTATATTTAGTATATAAAATAATGCATATAAACAAAATATTTAAAGCGTCAAAAGTAAAAAATGATACAAATCATATTCCATGTTGAAATTTGGTCTTATGTATTCACAGAGCATACAAAAGTCATTATAGAAGGGGTGAATGAATATTATTATGATGAGATGACTACAGAATACAGCTAAATATGAAGAACTTCCTCTTACTTACGTATACGATTTTCATCATGTGTATAAACAAAAGTGGAAGAAAATATGTCTATAATATGTAATGCATATAGATGTTGAATATTCATAATATTATAGTAATGACTTTTTGTGTGTGGCGAAGGCTCGTACAACTTTCAACTGGAATTCTCATCAAGAAAAGCGGAAAGAAAACACATAGTGTTCACAGCTCATCAGTCACAAGCTAAAAGGCGGAGAAGCGACAGCGTCCTTCTTCTACTTCGCGTTAGTCTTCTTGTAGATGTTGATGTAGTTGGTGTGAAATCATGACAGGTCGTCTGGGGGTAAATTATTTTCTATACTAACATGTGTTAGACATTGTAACTATATAATATATTATACAAAACTAAAATCAACAATAATAATAGTACAAATTTAGATATGATGAAAATGATAATGTATTCAGCTAGTCAAAATATATTATGTACACACTACACACATTCAAAATTGTAATCGATTTACCAAAAGCCGAGTAGCTTCAGCTTTGTCATTCAAGTAAAAAATAATGGATGAGCATAATATATAATAGGTCAATATGTGTGTGTGCAATTTTCATCCTATTGGCACATGACTAAAATCTAATAGACAGAATTTCATATATACACCTACACATGGATATATGGTAGACGGAAATTTAAAATTAAAATGGAGAAAAAATAACTTCCTTTGTGCTACTATGACCATTTATAATGTATACATGTTAACTTTCTCCATTTCCTTCTTTGCAAACTATAAAGATAGAAACAGTAAATCAACTATGAAAATTATAATAACAAAAAAAGGATAAATAAACTGAACTATATGGACTATCAGGCATTATTTCTGACAAATCATAATCATAATTTATTTCCACATGTATTTGCTCATGTAATTTACGATTTATATAATATATTATGTTTTGAGGTAATAATATATCATACATGTACATATAATACATATATATATATTACTTTATTCATAATCTAGATCAAATTGTAAGACAATAATAAATATTTTTTACCTGTTGTTCATGCACGTGCAAACGTCAAATAAATAATAAAACGGTTCCATAATTAATTACTCTATCATCATTGTTACTTGCTAAACTTACAACGACAATAAATAAAAACATAATAATAATATATAATGTGTATTTTCACATTACATTGTTGTACACATACGTAATTAAATATTATATGTAACATTAATAAATATAATATATCATAATATAGAGACACAATATCAACTATTCTATTATACGAGAACAAAATAATTTTAAACATAATCATATTAATAATAATAGTTATAAAAACGATCGTATTTTATAATCATCAATAAACTACTGTGCCGTAGAATTAGTGGTAGTACTAGGTGTAGTAGTAGTATTAGTAGTTGTAGCAGCAGCAGAGTTATTATAATCTGATGAAGGAGTTGGTAAAATTTGCGATACTTGCGATACTGGAGTTCGAACTATAGCCGCTGCTGCTTGTTGTTGATGTTGTGGTGATTGTTGCAGTGTAGATGCATTAGGAGTAGTTCCTGACATTTGTAGAGTTGATCGAGGAGCAACCCCCTGTGATATTAATGGTGACCTGATCTGTGTGGAGGGCCTTGGTCCTACTCTGGATGCTGCGACCATAGCTGAAGCTGTCTGAGGTTGTTGTGGAGTAGTTAGAGGTACTACACTAGAAACGGGAAGTCGTACTGTCAAAAAACAAAAGACTTGAATTAAACTAACGGTACGATATAGCCCTTCTATTATTATTAATCTAAAATGGTTAGTGTTAATTATTCATGACTGCAGATTCTCATTTTAGTAAATATTTAATCATTAATGTGTGATTTATATAATCGTTATAATTTTACCTGTATTACTAGGAGATCTAACTAGAGTTGTACCCATCTGTTGTTGTTGTATGTTTCCACGTACTGGAGATCCTTGAGTTCTTACAACATAAGTTTGAGAAGGTTGCCTTTGTTGTTGTTGTTGTTGCAGTTGAGGTCTTGTCTGTTGTTGTAATCGAATACCAGCATTTGCAGCAATCCCAGAAGCTGTTTGTTGTTGTACAATATTAGGGATTCGGACTATTTATACATAATATACGATAAAATATTAATACAACCATAATAATATAATAGATTATAATACAGAGACAATATTAATATAGTTTAGGCTTTATAATCATCGCCGTCATGTTTTGAATTTTTTCAACTATCATACTGTTTACTTTATAATATTTATAATCTAAATGGAAATTATGCAACATATATTTTTAAAGGAATTTAGGTTTTGTTTGTATTTTTAGAAAATGTATCAACTACTGAATACCTGCACCAGTAGTAGGAGATGATGTTTTGATAAGACCCATGGTTGGTTTTGCTCCTCTTATTGATGATGCAGAAATAATAGATGAAGATCTAGGAATAATAGAATTCGTCACCATTGACGTTTGTTGTTGTTGTATTTGTTGTCTTGGTGCACCACGGCCAAGTCCTGAAGACCCAATCATCACATTATTATTATTTGGTGGTTGTTGTTGTTGTGAAGTTCCAGTCATTGTATTAGAGAGTGTTGGAAGTCGTGTGGCGGAGACTGCCAGATTTGCTGCTGACATTAAATTGAATTGTGTTTGATTTTGTACTTGACCTGGACTTTGTGATTGAACTATTTGGTATTTACCTGGACTTGATTGATTTAAAAGTCGTACAACTTGATTTGAAGTACCTCGAAGTAAATTTCCACGAAAATTTAAAAAACCCATTGAATTATTATTATTACCACTCGTGAAAGTTTGTCCTGTTGTTGTTACTTGATTATTATTATTTGTAGCTACGATTCCACTTGTGGTGACATTTCCAATAGTATTAAAATTTGTAACATTAGTATTTGTAGTTGAAATATTACTATTATTATTTCCGGTAACAATTCCTGTAGTGGTAATATTAGTGTTGTTGTTGTTGTTGTTATTATTATTATTAGGTACTTGACCTTGACCACTTCTAATAACGATTGGTCCAGTTTGTTTTTGTGTGAAAAGTAGAGTTTGATTGTTACCACTTAGATTAGATACAACATTGGTAGTACCTGTCGTAGTTCCTAATTGTTGAGGAATACCAACAACGGTAGTAGGTATGGCTGAAATATTTCTTTTAGGTATCAAAATTTGTCTTGGTCCTTGTCCAGTTGGCATAAAAGTACCAGGTGTGACTGTATAATAGAAAAACATTTTTACATATATTGTATATGTATATGTTATAAATATACGTGTTTTATAACTTAGAATATATGACAACATTGTATAATAATAATATAAATGTTTTTTTAGAAAATCTGCATGTGTGTATTACTAAAATACATGCGATTTTTAAAATTTCAAAACTTATTGTAGATGATAAATAAAATAAAATAAATGAGAAATAAAATAGAAAGTATATTATTATTCTGTGATATGAAAATAAAATAGAATACTTACGGTTACTGGGAAGTGATGCGGGTATAATTGTGGGTGTTCTAGCAGGACCATAAGTACGAACAGGAAAAAGTGAAGAAGCAGTTGGAGTTAATTTAACATTTGTTGGTTTTTTGAGTAATGATACATTTCCGGAAATATTTGAGGATTGTTTTGATGATGGAGATCGTAAAATATTTGGCATTGGAGTTGGTTCAGATTTGACTACAGAGGGAAGTGGTCTTATTCTACTTGATGGTGGGACATAATGGGATTTAACAAGAATTTTCTTTGTATTTCCAAATGATGCTCTACCACTTCTTGCTTTAGTTGATGGATTACTTATTAATGCGGATGCTGCTGTTGGTGTTATTCCACCTACTTGTTGAGGAGAAACTGCACGACCTTTTCTTTTTGATACTTCTTGTGTAGGTGTTTCTGATACTGTTGATGATGATGATGATGTAGGAGGAATATTAGTAGAAGTTGATGGTGTTAAACTGGGAGTAGTAGTAGTTTTACTGGTAGATAACGACGACGATGATGTTGATGATTTTCCTTTAGTTGAAGATTTTATTGATTCAGCTTCAATTTGATCTTTTGGTTCAGATTCTAATGGTATAGGTTTTTTACTATTATTAATATTATCTACCATACTGGCCGAAGTTGTAGGAATATTTGTAGTGTTGGTATTATTATCATAAATTATTTCTTGTTTCATTGTTGGTGAACCATCAACTTCAAGTTTTCCTTTATTAAAAATATGTGGATATTCAGATTCAAGCCATTCACAATATTTTCGTACTTTTGGATTCCGTCTATCTCCTCGTTGATATAAAATTCGATTATATGCTGCTCTCATTACTCGGAAAATTTCTTTATTGTAGTATGGTGTTTTGAGGACGGGATCAAAATATGGAGTTTCCATCCTTTACAGAGACAAAAAAAAACATATTATATAATATATAAACAAAACAGAATAAATATACGTCATAATATGTAAAAAACAATATACACAAACACGAAATACTTTTAAACATGCAACAAAAAAAGTATAATAATATATTTTCATAGTTTAGAATTCTAATATTTCTTACTGAGTTAAAGCACATTTTCTTTCTACTGGCTTGGTTGTATTCCCTTTAAATTTTTCAAAAGTTTTCTTGAGTACATTTTCATTACTAAATGAGGTAAAAGTTCTTTCAAATAATTCTCCTTGAGATTCTCCATCCACTTTTTTTAATTGTAATGGTGGTAATGGTGGAGCAGACTCATTTTCTTGCCCATCTTCTAATTTCATAATTTCTTCCATCAATTGAGATTCCTCTGGTTTCTTTGATTTTACAACATCTGGCATTGAAACGGAATGGTAACGAATTGCAGGTCCAAGTACACATTTCTTTACCACTTTTATTTTTTTCTTTTCCAATTCCATTTTTTGAAATTCAGCTATAAATGTGTTTTGTTTTTTAAAATAAATGAATGAAACCATAAATTATTATCATCATCATATTAGATTTTGTTTTTCAATATATTATTTGAAATTTGACATTATTTCATAACCTAAGTATGTATAAAAGCATAAAATATTTAATAAATTTTAATATGTACCTAAGGATTCTAAATTAAGGATTTCTGTCAATTTGGCTTCATTTACTAGTTCTTCTTGAGTTGGCATTTCTGTAATAACTCTTCTAGATTGAAAAGCTTTTTTCCTTTGTTGTTCAACTTTTTGTCTTTCTTTAACTCTTTGTTGTGTTTCTAATGATTTCATTTTAGTAGAACTTCTCATTTGTTTTCTTTCTGGTGATAAAAAGTGATGAAATTGTTTATGAAGTTGAAATCTAACTTTTTTTGAAGCTTCAACTTCCGCTTTTAATTCATCATTCAATGCAGCTTTATGTGATAACTTTCTAGGACGACCACTTGCTCTTCTTGGAGATAAATTTGGTTCATATGGAGCTGGTTCAAAATCTGGCATTTCAGTTTCATCTAGTAGTTTTCTTTTTTTACTTGGTCTCCCTCTTCCAACATAATGTGTAGTAGGAGTAGAAGTAGTAGAAGAATCACCACTTTTGGTTTCTTCTGGTAATGGATATTTTCTTTTCCTTCCTCTTTTTTTAGGTACTACTGGTGTTTCAACTTGTTTTTTATCTTGTTCCGTTTCACTTTCTTGTTGTTGTTCTTCATCTTCCTCATCACCTTCATCAAGTAAAATAACAGGTTCAGGAGATGGAGATTTTGAAGTACGAGATAATTGTATTTTTCTTGGACGTCCACGTGTTTCAACTTTCTTTTTCGGAGGAGCAGCAGCAGCAGCAGAAGCTGATTTTAAAGGTATAGGTTCTTTATATGCTTTTGTAAAGACTCCTCTACCCCTCCTTTTTGTTTTTCCATCTTCAGCATCTCCATCAGCATCTTCTGGTTCCTCTTCATCTTCATCAATATCAAAATCTGAGTCGACAACATCTGGTTCCTCTTTTCCTTGCCTATTTTTTTTTATTTATTTATTATGAGATTAAAAATAAAAAAAAGAGAATACATGAATAAGCATTGTAATAATATACCTTTACTATAAAATACAAAACATTTGCTTTTGATTTGTAAAATCTTTTGAATCAGTATTATGAATAGAATAATAACTATATTGTATAATACAATACAATCAAATTGTTATCATGTATATATATAAATAACCATACACACAACATTATTGTACATTAATAATAAATTATACGTACTTGTACTCAAAATCATCTTCGATTTCTTTGAATCCTCCATAAGTGGTTGAATAAAAGTCATCTTCTTCTTCTTCATCATTTAAAAGTTTAGCTAGACGATTTCCAGCTTTATTACGACGTTCTCTACCAGCTGCTAAACTCATATTTACTGTTTTATTTATACTAGACTTTTGTTTGTTTGTACTCTATATACTTTAGTGTTTAATCAAGTTTACTTTTATCCTGTTAAACACTTTTATTGATTCTTAAAATTCTGGTATCATTATACATTGTCTATGTATATATTTTTACATAAATCATGACATTTTCATGTACTTACAATCTTGACTACTACTGCTACTACTACCATTATACTTTTAAACATTTAACACACTTAAAAATTTAACGTGTAAGCATAGTATAAATATCTAGTTAAATATTCTTGATGATATATTATATATTCAAAAAAATATGGTTAATTTTATTATTGTACTTTTAACACTTTTTACTTTCCAGTTGACTATTATATTTATCTATTGTAAATAAATATCTTTTACGTATAGTTAACTAAATATTCATGTATGTAAGTATTTATATGTCTCTAGTTAGTGTATAGTAAAATTGTTGTCAAAAATCTAAACAGTAAACATGCAAGTTTATTTATTTAGCAGTATTGAAAGACGTAAAGTTACACAGTTACTAAAATAATGTTGTAGTAAAGTATATATAATATGATTTATACACGACTTGAAATTTTAACAGTACAAAACAACAATTTAAAAACAATATCCTTTCAAAATTTAATTTTGAAATGAATTAAAACTTATTTTGTAATAATAAATTAATTTAACTTTTGATTTGTTTCGTGATTTTATGTTTATACAGAAGAACAAGTGTGTACATATCAAGTGTCTATAGGGTTTTGTCTATATGCACAACCATATAACTCATATAACTCATATGACTTTTACGTGCATATATGAAGCTTTTTTAAATTTCCCAGGGGTTTTTTGGACAGGTGCTGCCACTGGTGACTTGTGGTGGACTTTTGATTCTTGTAAAATATATAGAAATTATACTTCAAACATTGCGATCGTGTGTGCTTTTGTGGTCTCTTATAATTATTTCTCATTTAATTTCTCTCTTTAAGTTTTAATTTTAATAACCGAATTAACCCGTTCTTCGCATGTCACAAAAGATCGAAAAACCGGTATTGTCTGGACAGCGAATTAAAACTCGCAAAAGGGGTAAGTTTTTCATAAAAAATTTTACAAAATTTTTGTTCGGCATTTTGCAAGAATACTATAATATTATTATACGGGTTCTTTTTTACATTACATATCTACAGAGTGTGTGTGTGTAGTGTATCGACTCCATTTATATTTTTTCATACCATGTCTCTCTTATTGTTTGCGTGTTTAAAAACTAGTACGTAGTTATATGGAAATATATATATATATATAAATCGTCACATATGCATGCATGGCCATATGTATGTCAAATCATCTTTTTAAATGAAGGACAAGAAAAAATGAAGGATTTTTATGTGTAAATAGGATCATCATTAAATATATTATATTATTCGTCTTCTTCTCTGGCTTCTTGAAATATTATAGTAGAGTATAGTAGTATGGTTGAAATATGTATTTAAGTCAAAGTCTTTTAAATATAACAGAAAGAAAAAAAGAACGGAAGAAATAATGCATATTTTTGATTCTGTTGAATTTTTAACATGAAAAATAATCATTATTATTATTATAGTGTAGTTTTAGGAAGCACGGGAACATCTTTGAACTTTGTACTTTAAAATCTAAAATACGGAAATAATCCTTTTAATATTGTATAATATACATATGTAATGTACTTGACTGGTTTGCATTACTCTGTTGTTTTTTTTTTTTTATTATTTGAACAAGGTTAGTCATCATGTACGAATGATGATGATGATGAGCATACCAAAAATATGTTAGTCCTTAGTCATCAATTCATTGGAGGAAAAGTATTATAATAATATTGAGAAACATTTCCTACGTATAGTTGTATATTTTATATTCAAAAATGTGTTTGAGGACGATGTTTTGAATATGAATAATCAAAGTATACTAGTCATAATATATTCTAATGATAATTATCATTATTATTACAAGGTAAATAGGAATATATTGGATTTTTAGAGTTAATAATAATCACATCACATGTTATGGATATGCTTGTAAATGGAAAAAGGTTGACTAAATACACAAACTTACAAGTACATTAGGTAGAGTGTAATTTAGGGATGAATGACTTGAAAGCCACTCACAAACCTGACGTCACCCACATTTTTTTTCTCGTCATTATATAGTTAGAAGGTCTCTTAAACTATGTATATGCTTACCCCTTCATGGAGTTAACAATCACAATAATATTGTAAGATGCATACAACCTATTATAATATTTTAGGAAATACATGCAAAATATTTAAACATTTAGTATAAAGTAAAAGTACTTTTTATTAGTTTGTACTAATGTTACACTATTCCCATTTCGTAGTTTATATTATTTTATGGTACATGTAGGGAAAATAATATTGCATATTATTATTGCATCCATGTACAATTTTTTTTACATTGCAAATATGTAAGTACACCATATATATAGTATGAAGACTTGAGACATTGTAAATTGTAATATTTTATTCTTTTGAAATGTAGTTGTCTAGGTCTACTTAGGATCTGTGTACTCTTCTTTTTTTTCTTGTCCTTTTTTGTTATCTTCTGTCTTTATTACTGTAATAAATTGTAAAAATTTAAAACAATAATACATAATAGTACATGGTAAGGTAGATATCTCTCTTACATACACACACTCTCTCTTTTTCTCCCCTTATATCTATCGTATCTCTCTCACACACACTCTTTTGGTCTTATTTACTCCACGAGTCATGTTTTTGGTTATTACTCCTATTTATAATCAAGTTAAGTCATAATATTTATTATAAATTACGATACATTATAGAGTTCCTTTTTGAAAAGTCATTAGTAGTTCATCCTTCTAACTCTCCCGCTTTATTGTTTTGTAGTTTGTAGATCGTTTAGGTTCCAAATGGCCGAAGTCCCAGTTGTGGATCCCCAAGATAGAATACGTGAATTGGAAGAAGTAAGTTGTTATAATTTTGTCTTTTGGTAAAGTAATTCGTTATCAGGTTTCTATAACTAATGACTAATTTGTGAATTCTTATCAGTTTAATGGCATACATTCTTACTGTTTGTTCGAATAAGCAACAGCTGTTAATTAAAATTTTCATTTTTTTCTAAAATCTCTAGGAAAACGCACGACTACTACAGGAAAACCTCTCACTCGTAAGAAACTTTAATACAAATTTTTTATACTTAATATATATTGTACGTTTTTATTAACCTTAAAACTAGACGAAACTGTCAAATTTTAAGAAGGGTTTTAGCCCACGACAAGGGAACTTTATACCAGAAAATTTTGCTAAATAACACTCATTTAGCAAAATTTTCTAGTATAAAGTTCATTAACAAGGGTTTAGACAAAAGAATTATTGAACATATTCAAAGCACGAGTAATTTTGTTCCAACAGCATTATTTATTGTTTAATTTTACGGTCTGTATCACTTCGGTTCATTAGTAAAGCAAGAATCAAACTTATATTAATGAATTTTGTATTCTATAAGCGGTCAAACGCAGAGGCCATAGGACAAAAGATAATCGACACGGGATTTTTCAACAAGCCTGAAGCGAATAGTATTGGTACAATTTGTTTCAAAGTTATTTACAATATTATACGTAATGATTATATGTTGGCTTTAGTTTTGTATACAATGCTTTTCTCGCCCTTGAAAACATGTAAATATAAAATATTTGAACTAACGATTTTGACTAATATTGCTTGTATGGCCTGCCGGTGTGCGTCTTAGGTCTGCCAAAGTCATATTTAAGGTTCTCATAACCGGAGTAATGGCTATTTCTCTTAGCCACAGAGCAATAGCCATTTTTTAGCCAAAAAAGTAGCCATTTCTCTTAGCACAAGAGTAATGGCTATTTCTCATAGCAAAAGAGTAATAGCCATTTCTTTTAGCCAAAGTAGTAGCCATTTCTCTTGGCCACAGAGTAGTAGCCATTTTGCTTAGCCAGAGTAATAGCCTTTTCTCTTAAAAAACCCGACTCCGACCCCCTCGCCATCGGATACGGATTTCATAAGGTTGTTGGATGTTGTGTACAAAATTTCAAATTTCAATTCAGAATTCCGAGAACCATAATCAAAATAATCAAGGTGTACAAAATACACAATACATCATTCTCTGAACCTTTTGTGTATCTACAATCTACAATCTTAACAAGTTATAAAAAGGAACTCTCCAAACTTAAAACACTACAAACTACAAACTATGAATAAAATTTTGAATTGTTTTGTATACCTGGAAACGAAATTGAGATGGATACATAGTACATACAATATGTTATGTAGATTTGGAAACATCGGACCATTTCAATAATCCCTTGTCTTTGACATTGACAGCGAAAGCATTTATAGATTTATTGCGCTTATACATGTGTACACATAAAAATTTATAAAAATACAGGAAAACAAAACATTTTTTAGTGCTTTCTCTTTTTCAATTTCTTTGACACACTAATAGATTCAACCAAAAACCAGAAAAAAAAGGAAAAACGAAGTATGCGCATAAAAGAGTTATAGCCAGAGTAATAGCCATTTCTCTTAGCCATAGTAATATCCATTTCTCTTAGCCAGAGTAATAGCCATTTCTCTTAGCCATAGTAATATCCATTTCTCTTAGCCAGAGTAATAGCCATTTCTCTTA
>JAQGBH010006779.1:0-11943 GCA_034698265.1 Sminthurinus aureus
GACAAGGGCCCGTTGACTTTTCGAACGTTTGTGCGAAACGGACCACCCTAGTCTACATCCTACATCAAACAAAATAAAATCTATGTTAACTTGATGACGTTAACAATGGCGATGAATGATGATATTATTTCGTATGTTTCTATTTTTCAAACGGTTGTAGTTATTGAAATTTACCTAGATTATAAATTATATAATATAATCTATAATATGTAATATATGAATAGGAATAGGATGATATTAAAGCATTATTGATATTCCTCTTCCTATTATAATATTAGTATAGTACAAAATAGATCATACATACTACAGTATGGTGTCAAATAGAATAAGTAGACCTTCAAGGTTTGTACGGAGAATCAAGAATAAGCAAGTATAAGGTAGAATGCAATACTTCTATCTGTTAGTATTAGAGCTTGGAGTTACTGATAGAACTCTGAACTGAACCGAACTGAGCGTGTGTATTATATTTATCCGTATTTTCTTCTTTGAGTAGAAAAGCTGTTTTTATATTCTGGATTCTGGATCCTTTTCCTCAAAGGCACAGCCTTCTTGTTAGTCTATAAAGAGGATAGAGAAAAGTAGATGTTTGTGGTGTATGTTGGATGGTAGATGGTAGAAAATTGAGGAAGCGAGGAAGGATTGAAATGAAAGACTTTTGGAATTTGGAAGGTGAACAAAGAACAAGAGGACAAGGAAAGCCAAAACCAAGATGTAGAATGTAGAGTGTAGAATATTGTATATTGTCTAATGATTCACCTACCACCTTAAACTGCTGCAGGAGATATTCAAGCGCAGTTTCCCTTACCGTTTGTCGATCGTCGTTCCTTCGTTGTTCATAGGGGCATATATTATACTGTATAGGATATAGGTAGAGGTATAACATAGAGTGTATATAGAATAGTAAATAGACAGTAGAATCTAGATAGTAGATAGTAGATAGTTTTCTTTTGGTAAATTGGAGCTTCAAGGTGGTTCAAATTCTGATTACAATTGAGAGAATGTATGTCTTCTTTGTTTGTACTTTGTACATTATACATACAACATATAGAAGGCAGAGGTTTTAGGTAGAAGCAAGTCTCTTCCTCTCCTCAGGTGTTTTCTTTTCTTCCTTCCTTCTTTCTTTCTTTCTTTCTTCTTTCCTGCTGAATTTATATTGCTGTTCAACGTTCATGTTATTTCTCTGTATTTTCCCGGTTCTGGATACTACTTTCCAATTTCCAATTCAGTAAGTTGCGGAGTTAGTCAGTTTTTTTTTGCTCTTTATTTCAGTTTTCAGTGGTTTCATTTAATGGAAAAATGAAGCTGGCATGTGTTGTTATTGTTATTGTTTGTAGACAGGCAGTAAAAGAGCGAGAGAGAGAGAGAGAAGGGGAAAAAGCTAATCCGGTATCTAATATGATATAGAATATGTATTGTATATATTGTATATTGTATCGTATATTATTATTATAGTGTATGTACAATGTACATTGTAGATTGAGCATGGTAAATATTGGCTGACTGAGAAAGATTTGATACAGAATGTATCTAGTATCTACGTAATGGCTATGCAATGAAATCCGGAGTTGGAGTCAGAGCCGGATTCCTGGAGAAAGTTTGAAAAGAGTGAGAGAAAGAGAAGAGAAAGCTTTTACCCTACGGGGTTTCCATTAACTTGGAAATTGGAAAGAGAGAAAGAGAGAGAAAAAGAAAGTACACGAGACACGAGTGATTGTAGTTATGTATATATGTGTGTGTGTGTGTGTGTGTGAAGCATTCATGTGTGCACCCACAATCTCCTGTTGCTCTCTTTCACATGTCCACATTCTAACAGTCTACACTCTATATCTCTCTCTCTGAACAAATAAATTGGGTACGTATTTTTTTCCATACATTTTTTTCTGCCGAGTCACCATGTGCTTATTTTATGAGTTGAAAGATGTACTAGCTAATATACAGGGGATAGTAGAATGTAGAATGTAGACGCAGTACACATCTCACTATTCACTCTACGTCAATCTTGTCTCAGTATACTGTGTGATATGACAGACGGAGAGAGGAGAGACGAGAGAAGTAAAGTAGAAGTAAAATAATGGAAAATGTAAATGTAAATGTAAAGTGCAGAGATTTATGTATACTGTGGTTGTTGTTGTTGTTGTTGGATTTGGATTTGTGGACATTTGTATGCTCCTATCAAAACTTTCTCTCACTTACTCAGTCACTCACATTCACACAATCTTCTCATAGCTTTCTCCATTACACCTTTTTCTTTATCTTGCTCCTTCCTTCTGTAATCTTCACTGAGAATGCATAAATATACAATGGATAATGTATATAGAGGACGTATGCAAGAAGTAGTACGGTTAGTTGTTTCCGTGTTACAAATTTCCTTGAACCAAGTTCCTGTTTCATTTTTTCCCCACTTTTTGAGAGAAGGGGAACAACTTGCGTTAGTGAGTGGGGAATAAATAAAAAAGATTTTAGAATTCAGAATTGTTGTTGAATTTCTTGGAATGTTTCATATTCCATACACATGTATGATGTATGATGTATATAGTATAGAGTATACATTACATGTGCCATTAGTGGATGAAGAGAGAGAGAGAGAGTAGTGAGTTTTTTGTACAGCTCAAAACTTAGAACTCAGATCCACACAGAGACAGCCAGCAGTTCATGTCATCTCAGCACGTTTGCATTTCCTGAGTTGAAGGCCAAAAAGAGAAATGTTTTTGAAATAAATAAGTAGTTTCTGTGAAAAATTCGGAGCAAAGTCTGTCTTTTTTCCGACCCTATACGCTATACTCTCCTGTGTCGTGACTTGTGATTGTGATTGTGATATGTCACAATAGTTATGAGACCGTACTTTGTACTTTGTACCCTTTTCCTCAGAAAACTCTGTATCAAACCACCACACACACCACACTCGGATATGAAGAGGAAGGCGAAGATCAGAAAAGAGCACATAGTACAAAAACAGATATATATTTAGAAAGGAAAGGAGAATAAAGACACTGTGCATGCAACCTGGAACTGCAAATTTTCCATTGGTATTTGGTATTCGTATATAGATGTATGTGTGTGTTTTGTCATAATATTTTGGTCAAAAAATATACTCACACGGCGCACGACATTTATGGACGGTTATATTGCAATGATGCAGCGTCCATGTATTATGTAGAATCTAGAACTAGAATGTTGAAGAATTGTGTGTATGACGATGATGATTTCTTGTGAAAACATGTGATTTTTCTCTCTAAAAAACGGAACTGGTTCCCTGTATCATTTCCTTATATGATGAATCATGTGTGATGTCTGATGTGACTCTGAAGTTACGATTGTACAAAATGGTTTATTTATTTTATATTCCTTTTTTCTTGATCTTTTTTTTTAGAGTGGAGGAGATTTGTCAGGAACTCATGGAGCTCATGTCTGGTTTTCAACTACTCACGCCATGCCTACATACTGCAACGTATGCCGAGAACAATTATGTGGTAAGTCTCAATAAAATGTAACAATTTTTCTCTCTCTCTCTCTCTCTCTTTTGATTATTCTATTTATAGCAATTCAATGTTTAGGCAAAATTTCAAATTTGATGAGAATTCTTCTTCTCATGATGATGATAATAATAATAATAAAAGATGAAACATAAATATGAAAAGTGAAATGTCAAAAGGTCATTCATTTAGCTCATGTACTCATTTTAAGTACTTCAGAAACAGTTTGAAACTTTAAAGTGTGCCCGTTTTTACTTTTGTAGGGTGTAGATTAAAGATTTTAGGTTTGAGATTGTGGATTGTGTACCTTCGGGGCTTTTAGGCAGATAGTCAGTTCATAGTTCATAATAATATAATAATATTATTACAAATTACAGTCCACTTGACAGGCATGAGCTTAATCTTTGGGAGGTGTGCTTGTGAGTTTATGTTTGACAAATTTGAAAGATGAGAAGATGAAAGAGAGGAAATGAGTTTGTAGTTTGTAGGACAAAGTGGATTTTGGATGCTGAATTAAAATGAAGATGCAGCTGAAGATGAAATTCGTGTGTTTATTAGCTCATTTAATCTCACTCCTCCTATCCTATCTTTGCAGGAATGATGTCCTCAGGACTGAGTTGTGAAGTGTGTAAATTCAAATCACACAAGCATTGTGCCTCTAAAGCCCTCAATAATTGCAAGTGGACGACGCTCGCTTCTATCGGCAAGGAAAACCTACAGGAATCCGACGGGGTAAGTCAAGACTCTTGACTCTTGATTCAAGATTTTGCATCATTTATTCTGCAATGTATATTCTAGATTCTAGATTGTAGACTGTACATTGGAGAGTGTCAAGTGTAAAATAATTAAGAAATGTCAAAGTATCACTTATTTTGGAACGGAGAAAGTTGCCTTTTTCCCGTCTCCTTTCACTTTTCTTTTGTCTCCGTCACGTATTATATATCTGTATATCCTCTTAAACATTTTTCCATTTTCCGTCACGTTACACATTTTTCTATTATCCGTCCTCTCTCCCCTCCTCATTTTTCATCCATTTTCCTCTTTTCAATTTTCCACAAAAAGTCCATAAATTATGAGTCGTGGATAGAGAAAAGAAAATAGAGAATCGAGATGGATGTGAATATGATTATAAATGATACATGATGCAATACATCAGACTACTGCTTCCTCCTATAGTACACAATGTACATGGTATTTATTTATATTTGTGTATAGTGTATAGTACGTAATAAAAAGTTCCATTACTCATTACTTGACATGACATTATGTAAAAGGACATTAGAACTTGATATCCTCTTTCATGTATCACGTATCATCCAACTTTCAACAATTTTTATGTGGTTTTTCATCAAGAAAAAAAACATGTACGTGGTACATTGTACTTAGATACAACTTTCTCTTTTGTCTCTTGTCTTTTGTCAGTTTTCTCTTGTAAGTACACATGAAAGAACAAAAAATAAATGTCTTTTACGTATGTCTGCTCTTCATTGTTTCATCTTAGGATTTGAGATTTGAACTTTCAAGTGGATATGAAAGGAATTAAAAGGAAGAAAAATGATGTCTGTTGTGTCAAAATGTCAAGTGATGTGAAATGTGAACGAGTGAAATTCTCCTCAAAAAGTCCATTATAGTTTGTAGTTTGTCGTTGTTCTTGAACAGCTAACATCTATAATTCATACTCTCATCTCCTATGTACTATCTACTATCTACATAGTTATTGTGTTATTTTCCTTTGTGAATTCTGCATTGGTAGAGAAAGTATTATTTTGTACATGTGTCAATGTTTATGGTTTATGTGATGATGGGGGATTTTGGATGTAGTATAATAATATTGACGTTTTGTATTTTATTTATGTTTTTCATAGACACTGATATTTTGTCATCAATGGGTAGAAGGGAATTTACCCGTTTCTGCCAAATGTGCTGTATGTGAAAAAACCTGTGGATCCGTTTTGAAGTATGCAGGAGAATAATATTTAACATGATATTTTCATGATGTCTTGTCATTTGTACTATTGGCAGACAAGGTTTGGAGCTTGTTATAATTTTAATGCATTATTGATTATTGATTGATGTTTACTGTATTCATTTTAGGTTGCAAGACTATAGATGTTTATGGTGTCGGTCGTGTGTTCACACAGCTTGTAGATTTTCCTCGTCAAAGAAATGTCGTCTGAGTAGGATAAGTGTTGTTCCTCCTACAGCACTTCACACTGTCGGTAAGAAATTTAAAATCAGTAGATATTAAATGTGTATATTTATGGGGTGTCAAAATGGTTTATTATTGTCTTTTTTATTTTTTTCTCTCTTCCTTTGGATAACAAGTAAAAATTATTTTAACTTTACTAATAATTGTACTTTAATATTTTAATTTCATGTATTTAGGATCAGATGAGGCATGGGACGTTTCATTACCACTTCAAGGTTGTTCACCTCTACTAGTTTTTGTAAATTCCAAATCAGGGGATCATCAAGGATTGAAATTTTTACGTAGATTTAAGCAACTTCTTAATCCAGCCCAAGTTTTTGATTTAATTAATGGAGGCCCTAGACCAGGACTTCAACTTTTTAGACATTTTATGGTAAGGGAAAATTATTTATCGTTTTAAATTATCTTGGACTGAGTTGATTGAATATGATGCTTTGTATTTTGTATTTTTTATTCAGCATTATGAATAGTTGGTATCACATAATTTGAAAATAGTGACAGGTTGAAATGACTATTATAATTTATAGTATTAATAATTATTATTAATATGAACATTTTTTATGTTTTACAGCCTTTCCGTATTTTAGTCTGTGGTGGTGATGGCTCAGTTGGATGGGTCATGTGTGAAATTGATAGTTTAGATATGCATGTAAGTACCAAAATCCAAAAAATTACAAATCATCCACCAGATATGAGATACACAGTTTAGATATTGATTTTTTTGGAGCTTTGTCATTTGTAATTTATAATTTATATTGGATTTATTATTTTTCAGAGACAAGTTCAAGTAGGTGTTCTACCTTTAGGCACGGGAAATGATCTTGCCAGAGTATTAGGTATAAATATACTAAATATTTACCACAAAAATATACTGTACGGTTATGTCCACAGGAATTATTGATGATTGATGAAAATTAATTTTTGTATTATTATTTTTCTGTTAATTAGGGTGGGGGGCCAGCTGTGATGATGAAGCTCATTTACCTCATTTATTAGATAAATATGAGAGAGCTACAACTAAAATGCTCGATAGGTATGCGTTTAATTGTAAAGTATATAATATGTTTTGAATTGGTTACGAACATAAATTACGACATACTAAGGCATAATATTTTTTGTTACGTGTTAATTTGAAAATTAATCCAAGCATCAAAAATGTATTAATAATGTTTAGATGGAGTATAATGTGCTTTGAACGTGGATCTGTGATTCAACCCGTGGAACATCATCATCCTCGAATAGAAGAGAAACAACACATTTCCCAGTATGAGGATTCTGTTGTTTCCCATTTACAAAACATTCTGCAGTCGGATGAACATAAAACTGTTATCACTTCAGCCAAAGTTTTATGTGAAACGGTTAGAGACATGATAGGGAAAGTTGGGAGTTCTGCAAGTGATTCAGAGATTAATCAAAAGTGTGCAAATTTGAGTCAGAAATTAAATTCCTTGCTTCTTACATTGGATGAAGAGGCGGACAGTGCTCATCACCAAACCTCTGTGACTGATAAAGAAGGTGAAGAATTATTATTAGAGGTTGATTCCGCATTAGAGTACCACTCCTCGAAGAATAAGAGTACGACGACGACGACAATGATGACAATGACAACAGATACTCATCACTCATCACATCATGTCTCCTCCTCTTCACCAGTTCATAGTCTCGTGGTAAAAGTAAAACCATCAAAATTCCAACAACGTGAAGCACTCATAATGCAAAGAGCAAATAGTTTAAAGAAGGCTGTTCGTCAAATCATTGAGCATGCAGAAAAGACGATAGATGAGCAGAGTAATACACCACCCGTGATGGTTGTGCGACCACTAACTTTATCCACTGCATCCGAATCATCACCATCACCCAAGGCACATTCAGCATTATTATCTTCAATCTCCTCTACAAAACCTGACTCTACAAAACTTTCACTTTCACCCGATGATGAAATGACTAGTCCAATAGATGCTCATGTGGCTTTATTCCCTGTGCCTACCCCATTTGCAGACCAAAATTCCATTAGTGATAGACCCACAACCCCACCAGAACATGATACACATCATTCAACCTTTTTTGACCAAGTAAGTTTGGACCAGTTGGAAAAGTTGAAAGCCCTTGCAGCAAAATTAAATTTAGATGATCCTACTCATGATCATCTGGATCACATTGATGATGATGGTGACGATGATGATTTTCCAAAAATTCAAGTACAAAGTCCTTCATCCTCCTCAAATGAAAAAACACCAGAAGCTGGTGACTTTAAACTGTTGATGAATGAGAATAGTAATACTAATGCTAATATGCATCTAATTCCAAATCCAAATTCAAATTTAGAACCAACACCTGGTAGTGGGAATAAATTAGATGATAATATTTTCGATAATCTAAATGTACCTGATAATTTAGCTTATTTTTATCGAGGTGCTTCACCACGAGCATCACGTCGAGTTTCAATGGGTTCTTTACTAAAACCATTAGAAGTAGAAATTCCAAATAGTCCAAATAGTAGAAAAAATTCAAGTAGTCATTATGGTGACTGTCTTTCAGACGGTTATGGACTTTCACATTCTCCTTTCTCCGCATCCTCTACATGTACCTCTTCAATCTCTTCATCTCCAAATAAATGTCCAGATTCCAGTGGTAAAAAGAGAACGATGCCAATTATCAATCCATTAGTACTGCATCCAAGTTGGCCTTCTGTTTCTGCTGGTGGCGTCATAGGAAAGGTGTTGATGGCAAATGCGGATGCAATGTGTGCTGTCGCTTCACCCCTTATGGATCCAGAAGTGAGTTTTTGTTACATGGAAACTAATATACATTGTGCGTATTAATTTGTACACACCAAGTTGTACTTACATGTGTATGTCTATTAATCTATAATTTGTATGATTTATACTTTTTTTGGTTTATATAGGCAAGTGAAGAGCTCATCATGCAGGGTTTCAAAGGTACAATTACAATATGTACAACAGCATGAATCCATTCAATGTTCACAAAACACAAGTATCAAATTTAGTTGCTAAACTAAACTATTATATTGTATCCTAAAAATTTTAGAACGAGCTGTCATGAACAACTACTTTGGAATTGGATTAGATGCCAAAATCACTCTTGATTTTCATTTAAAAAGAGAAGAACATCCTGAAAAATGCCAAAGTCGAGCTAAAAATTTCATGTGGTAAGTATAATCATTTCTACTTTGTGCATACAATTCTACAGACTTTTTCATTGTAACTTTCATTTAAAAATGCTCCTTTTGATCTACTTTATACAAAAACAAAATTACGCGTGATACACGAAACGTGATATACGATACACTATAAAATACGAGACATGTTACTTTAAAAACTATAAGCTTTGAAGTATCTCATATATTTTCTTTACATATTGAATCTTGACATAATATCATGTTTCTTTGCTTGATTTTGATCAGGTATGGAGTTTTAGGAAGTAAAGAGATGCTTCAGAGAACCTGTAAAAACTTGGATCAGAGAGTGAAGCTTGAATGTGATGGTGTACGGATTCCATTGCCACGATTACAAGGCATAGTCATTTGCAATATTCCTTCATTTATGGGTGGAACAAATTTTTGGGGAATGTGGAAAGAAGATGGATTTTTACATTCAGCTTTTGATGATGGTGTTGTGGAAGTTATGGCCGTTTTTCATACCGTTCAAATGGCTACTTCTCGTGTTGCCAATTTTTATCAACATCGTATTGCACAATGTACAAGAGTGACGATTACGATCATGGGTGATGAGCCAATTCCCGTTCAAGGTATGCAAATAAAAAAATTCGATACATGCATACATACATATGTACAATGTATATTCCCTTTCAAGATATCAAGAAATTTTTTTTTTTTCCCGTTCAAGTTGATGGTGAAGCATGGCTTCAACCTCCAGGAGTTATTCAATTAGTTCTCAAAAATCGAATGCCAATGCTCTGCCGAAATCGGGTAAATTTATATGCATACCTTTTGAATTTGGATATCATGTTTTAATTAAAATGTATTATATGAATTTTGTGTATTTTTAATGCTGTACATAATATATTATATAATGATAGCTTGAGGTAGTATGAAATTTTTAGAATCCCATCTCATATTATGCATTTGATTTTACTACTGAATGTACAATGTGCATTGTACATTGTATAAATAAAAAATCATAATAACCCGAGGCTTGTTGTGTGTTTTTTTGCAATCCGCTAATTTTATCTTTTTTTTTTGTTTATGCACTTTTTTTTGATAGGATTAAGCATTCTGCTTGTTCTTGGTTTGCTTTGCGTTAGTTTTTGTTGTTGGTTTTTTCTTGTGTCAATTCAGACTAATTTTTGCCGAAAATTTTTAAACTGGTCCTGTATGTGTATGGTGTGTGATGCTAATTATCCGAAAAAATAAAGAGGTAAAATCTACTATGTAATATCTACATACGTCGAATTTTGTTCAGTGACACGTGTTATCATTTTTAGAATCCTTTTAAAATTCAGTAATATTGATAGAAATGAATTTTTTACTAAAATATTTTGTTGAGTGTGAGAATGTGTGTGTGCATGTACGGTTGAGATCAAAAGCATAATATATTTTACCTTTGTTTTTATAGAATCTCCTTTATTCGCTATTCTGTCAAGAAAAAATCTTTTGCCCTATTTTTAGATTGTTATCTTTGATAATACATATAATATTGAAACTTGAAACTCATGAACTAACATCATGTCTTTTATTTCAAATGAATTTTTTTTTATAGAAACTTGAATCAAATTTAAAGACATGGGAAGAGAAATTGAAAGCTATGAGTGCAACCTCCGGTTCTTTTGACAATGAAGACAGTAGTACTGTAAGTATAATATATTTTCTTTTTGAAATAATCTTGTAATTAAAAGTGCAACCATCTAGATCAAGGTAGAGTAGAGTAGAGAGTAGAGTAGATGATGTATTTTGTAGATTTAGAAAAGTAGAGTAGTTTAGATTTTTTTACAAGTATTGCAACCTTTTATTATTTCTAGAAAGATAAGAAGAGACATTCACGCGGAAGTATATTCGGACGATTCAATCGAAAAGACAAACGAGGAGAAGAATCATCACAAGATGGACATTGGGGAGATGGAATAAGTGATGGACCTTCTTCAGGTACATTGAATATATTTATGTATTAAAAAAAGTGTCTTGTTCTGCATTTATAACCATATAATATAGTATACTATAATCTTATAAATTGGTATTGGTATTGTTATTATAGTATTCAACAGTTGTTGGCAATATGAAGTAATATTTGAATTGTATATTATATATTATTTATTCAACTGTAGAAGCAAGAGGAGTAGAAGTTTGGACTGCACATGAAGTAGCTGAATGGTTAGACCATCTTCATTTAGGAGAATACAAGTCAAATTTTCTTAAACATGATATTCGTGGAGCTGAATTACTTGGACTTGGACGAAGAGATTTAAAAGAACTAGGTAAAATCTACAATGTAATATCTACGTATGTGTCCCGTTCAGTGACACATTTTATCATTTTTGGAATGTTTTTTAAAATTCAGTAATATTTATAGATGCCTTTTTTACTTCAATCTTTTGTTGAATGAGAGTGTGTGTGTGTGCATGTGTCTGTGTGTGCAAGAAAAAATCTTTTGCCTTATTCTTCATTTTTTGCTATCAGTATTAAAACTAAAGTCATGTTTTTTTATTTCTAGGAGTTACAAAGATTGGACATTTAAAAAGAATTTTACAAGCAATTGAAAATCTACAAAAGGATGTCAAGGAATCCACATAATCCACATAATAACCATAAACCAGTAATAAATAATAGTAATAAATATAGCATCGTAGCTTCAAATTCCAGAATTTTTTTATGTAAGAAAAAATGAATAATAACATGTGAAAACTATATAGTATCAAAACAGAGAGGATAACAAAATTTTATCCTTCAAGTATTATATTATGTTATACTGGACAACCTTGAAAAACGTGACAAAGTAGACAATGCAATGTGTCTTTTCTTTGCGTCATGGAATGAAAAAGTAAATACTTCAGGGACTCAAAAAAAGTAAAATGGAATCACTGTATAATTCCTCAAGGGAATTGTACTATGTATATAACTACTATTCCTTGTGTAATACTATATTATTATACTATATATGCTTTACCCTAAAAGTGTCCTGGAATATATATATATATATAATATATATATACAGACCTTCATATTTTATTCAAAATCAAGTTTGGTATGATTAGTAGTTTGTTCAAAACATAACAAATATGAAAATA
>JAQGBH010006780.1:0-11942 GCA_034698265.1 Sminthurinus aureus
ATCCGATAAAAATACCCGGAAATACCCGGTATCGGGGAACCGGGTTAGCCAAATGCCATGAAACCAATTCTATTAAACTCCCCATGTTTTTTTACGTACATACAGCGGTTTTTGTGTTTCTGCGTCGTTGCTTTTCCAAAGGCGCATTTTTACTGAATCTGTACCAGTGTGCGGCGTTTGACTCGTACAAATTGTTACGTACGTTTTTAAACTTGAAAAGCTCAAAACTCAAAACATAAAATGTAGACTAAAGAAGTCTTGAGACTTGAGAAGGTACAAAAAAAGATACGGGGGAATTGTAAAAGTGGAAATTGTCCAGTCATATGCATTGTTTATTTTTGTTCAAAGAATTTCATCAGGATGAAAAGTTGCATGTTTTTAATGTTTTGCATAAACTGCACAAAACTCAAAAATTCAGGCTGGAGCTACAAGAAAGATTAGAATTCCTTAGAAAATAGATTTATGTCTCAATTCCGAGGATAACATATTCATTATTCATACATACTACCTACGGAAAACAGTTCTCAAGTGAACATTGGAAATATCCTTTATCTTCCAATTTCCAACTAAAGCAACATCAATTCACAACACACATTCATCTTGTCAAGGTTAAAAAGGCTGCTGCCTTTTATAACTCGAGTCAAAAAAGGGAACGGCAATAAATCCCGTTATTCTAAAAAAGAAGGGCAAGTCAACACTCCACTTTCCACGAATTTTGACTTTACAAGCGGAGTCATAAAGGCCATTTTCTCTCTCAAATAAGGTTTGCGTCTCTCTGTATTCTGTATTGAGTATTGAGAATTGAACAATTTTTCCTGTCCAAGTGAAACACGGAACGCGGATTTTCCTCTTAATTATTATAAAACTACGGATTTTGGATTTGTACCAACCAAGTAAAATTTAACTATCCCGCTTATGATTTTTCACTCAGATTCGGAGATGAGTAATCCAAAAGCATCATCATCTTCATCATCAGGTTCAGAAAACCCGAAACAACTGGAACTGGATAAACTGGAAGATGGAAAAGTGGGAAAAAAGTTGACAACTTCAAAGTCAACGTCTGAGCAAGAATTGCTGCGTGAAGCCCACGTTGAGGTCCAAAACCGGAAATCATCCATCAATGAACTGCCTTCAGAGGTAAAATCAGTCTAAACCCTAAATCTTAAAACTAGGGAGTATTTTGCTGAATAAATGTTGTGGTATTTTTGTATGTGTATTTTGATGTCTTTATATTGTATTTTGTATTTGCATTGTTATTTGCAGATGCTTCTGAAAATTTTCAGGCATTTGGACGTCCAAAGTCTTTTATACTGTCGTCTGATGACCAGGCATTGGAATCAGTTTGCAACTGAGGTTTGTCGATCAAGAGCGGATCTTGAGCTTTCATTTAGTTGCTACAAAGAAAAAGGAAAACTTGAAACGGAACGAAAGTTGAAGCAAATTCTTTCGGAATTTATTCAACGTTTTAGCTCCTCAACGCATTTTCCATACGCCCGCTTCCACTTTTACGGCGTCACTTGGTCCACATTTGTTACAAAGGATTGGACCAAATTTCTCTCCACTTTTGGGGCAAATGGAAACGGAAATGGACTTATCAAGGGTCTAACATTTACAAGTCAAATGCTTTTAAATTCCAGTACAAAAAAAGGAGACACCAACGACAATTTTCTAAAACTGCTAGAAAAGTTGAGAAACTTGCTGGTGAATCAACTGCCAAAACTTGAAGAAATCGGTCTGCGATTTATTTATATCGATGAAGTGAAAAACTCGAGGGAAATTCCACTATTTCCAAAACAACCTCCTGAAAATCCTGCCACAGCTTCTAGTTCAAGTTCAAAGTCAACAGGAGAGAAACCTGTTCTTCCGCACCTCAAACGGATTTGTCTTGATGCTGACATGTTCTCGAAATACACGGGAATAGTCAGGGATCTTCTTGAAGCTGCGCCAAATTTACAAACGGTTGGGCCATTCCACGATGAAAATCGGTACAACTCCATTCAAGATTTCCGGTTTCTTCAATCCGTTGGGAAACTTGAGTGCGTTCCGTGGGCTAACATTGATCTAACTTCAGAATTTTGGGCTCCAGAAACGGGTGAAACTACAGAGCCTCTGGAACTGGTGTTTAAATTGAAGGTCGTGGAATTGTACTTGGGATACGTGCATAAAGATCCTAGTTCTTGGTCTGCTGCTTCAATTTTCCTCTCCAATTTCTTTGAATCCTGTAAAAACACAATAAGGGAATTGACAATCGGCCCGCTCGGATTTCTTGACAATATTATACTTCCAAAATTCAGCAGACTCACCAACCTCACCATTGGCAGTCGATATGCTGGATGGGAAACATTTAACTCAATTTTTCCCTTTGATACTGACAACGAACACGTTTTTCCTCTTCTAAATTCTCTTGGTAAGATTCTAAATTACGAAGCTTTTCTTGTTTTCTTGAAAAATGATGCAAAAGATTTTCAGCGTGACCTTGTAATAATATTTTTAATGTATCAAAGGGGCAAAATTAGACAAAATATATCGAAGGGGCAAAATGAGACAAAATATATCGAAGGGGCAAAATGAGACAAAACATATATGTTTTGTCTCATTTTGCCCCATTTTTCGCCTTTTGATTCTTAGATTTGGGAGCATCATGGACAACTGCCTTTCCGACTGAAGATTTTTTCTCCCCTTTTCCTAATTTGACGGTGCTTAAAGTCAGCGGAGAAGATTTGGATGAGCAGTCTATTTATGAAATTGACTACGTGTGTCCAAAGTTGGTGAAGTTTTGTATTGGTTTCGGTGAGAAAAGGCCACTTTTAAATTTTCCGCTAGTGGGCAACGCCATCTGGACTAACTTACAAAAACTGGAGTCACTGGAACTTGACGCTGATGTTTACAGTCAGGCTAATGCTTTTCCCGCCCTCGACTCGTGTATCACTGGAATCTCTGTGGAACATTTAGAACGTCTACATGATTTGAACAAGGCTGACAGACTGTTGAGAAAATGGGGAATCAAAGGACGAATTTCTCAGGCAGAGATGCAGGCAGCAGAGAGGCAAAATTCAATTCCTTCAATTTTAGATCTCAAAGGTACATGAAAAAAGTGACTTTGAACTTTACAATATGAATTGACTGGATTACACATTTTTTGACGTATTTTTATTTGTTTTGAACTGTTGACCATTTGCCATTTCTCACAGATTTGAAAAATTTGACAATTCGTGTGCAGTCACGAGATTCTATCTGCAGGCGGGAAGATGAGGAGGATTTATTGAAAAAGGCGATAACTTTTATAAGTGAAGAACACGCCTTTAAACAGATGAAGAACCTTACTTATGAAATTAAAAGAGGCTAAATTACAAATTAAATCAAACCTCAAATCAAAGCACTCATCCCAGTAGATTTCGTAGCCTCTGTGGAAGAATTGCTCGTGTGTGGGCGTAAAAGTAAAAGTACGAGAGACAAAAGAGATTTTCTTAGTTTACTGGGTCAAATCAAAGTAAAACTTTGTTTCAAAATGCCGTGACTTCTGCCATGAGTATTGACTATCGAATCACTCGCCTAGCCATTACTCAATTACTCCAAAACTAGTCACACCATCATGAGACAATATTCATGCAGAATATATGTTCAATGTTTAATGTTCAAAATTCAAATCCCCAACACCCTGATAAAAAATGTTACTATTTTTTTACGATTCAAGATTTGGATGTTTGAGGTCGGAGATTAGACCGGGCCAAATCATTTAAATCCCAATTTTAATTTTATGTCCCCTGTTTTGTCCATTATCAATGTAAGACTACCCATTACCCGACCGAATAAAATACAAATTTTCAAATACAGAAACGCATTGAGCATTGAGCATTGCGACCGGTGACCGCTGTGCACAGCATTTTTGTGGAAGATTGAACGAGCTGGACGCCGCTTATAAAAACCATACACGCTGAATTTGTTTAGCAAACTGTAGGTTGAATGGCTGACTGATTTTTCTGGATTTTTCCCGATATTTATAGATTCATAAGAAAATGATGATTAGTTTCAAGGACTTTGGTTTTAAATTGGTGAACAACAAAATGACTGGTTGAAATCCATTTAGGTAGGTATCGACAATCGACAAGTCGCAACGCAGACGCCGGAAAAAATGAAAGACAAGACAAAGAACGTGTTAATTTTCTGCAAGTCTCTTTTTGTTTACTGTTTCTGTTGTTGTCTTATCATGATCTTTCACCAGATCAAAAGACAGTTAAGCAAGACATTTGAAACTATGTACAATGTACAAGTTAATTCATCTTTTACTTAATAAATAGAGATAAGTAAAAGATTTGTGTTCTCTTTGTAATCGGTGCGATATGTGCTTGCTAAACACTAAACAGGACACAATAAACATGAATAAAATGTATGAAAATTATATTTAATCACTATTGACAATTTACTCTTGACGGTCGACGTTTGTTTTCCTTATAAAATTTTCACGGATCTTGACACGTATGTTTTTTAATCCAGTCTATGAAATACGCCGTTTCCGTGTAGACGCCAGCATAACCTTTGACTGAAATCCATAAAATGATCACTCTTCAAATTTCAGATTTTAGACGCAGGAATTCGGAAATAGAAAGGAAAGAAGAATATTATAGTTTGATCATAAAAATTTTTAATGAACAATCAAAATGGCTGGATTTCTTACGCCCACATCCTTTGCCCCAACTGACAATACCCGCCAGAATTTGATTTGCTCCGTCATTATTGATGTAAAGCGGACCACCAGAGTCACCCTTCATAATTAAAACAACAAACAAACCCAATCAATTCCAAACAACATAAAACATTACGAACCTTAAAATTCTTTGCTTTAATGTCCCGTTCAGGTTACCTGACAAGAATCTTTCCCGCCCTCTGGAACTCCTACAACAAGATACAATATACAATATACAAGCATAAGAAAAGCATATTATTTCAAATAAAAAAGTCAAAATGGAGCTGAAAGTATAGATATTTTGATGCTGAATTATAAAAGCCAAGTGTCAAGTGTCACGTGCTAAAAAACTGGAAGAAGGAACATTGAAAAATAAACAGACCTGCACAAACGACGTTGTCAAGGATCTTCCCTCCATACGCTTTTTTACAAGTTTCGTCGTCAACCACCGGAACATTAACTTTTCTAAGCTCGTCAGTTGGATATCCTCCTGTAGTTAAACTTCCCCAACCCACAGCAGTCAAAGTTCCTGAAAGGATAATAAAAATCAGATATTGAGAATTGAGACATTTTTGCTATTTTCCTATTTTTCCAGAGTTGAAAATGTTAAAATTCTGGGACAAAAACTGGAGGTTTAATCTCCAGTTTTGAGTACCATTAACACGAAGTGAGGGGTCGGGCAAAGTGACGGCTTTGACCTTGTCATTAAATTCAAACGGAGGTGAAACTTTCATCACAGCAATGTCGTACACAATGGATGGGGTTTTGGTGTACTTCTCATGGATAGTGTAGACTGTTACTTTTCTCACTTGTCTCGCCGGCGCCTTGTCTTCTTTTTTCTTGTGATCTCTGGATTTGAATTTGGATTTTGATTAAATTCATAACAAAATACAAATATTCGTCTGAAATCGTAGGAAAAACACCTTTGTATCTAAAATTTCATCTGGAAAATTTAAAACTGAAAATCCGTTTCCGCCATTTTGTTTTTTTGGTTTAATTACCCAGCAATTAATTCGTATTTCTTGGGATCAGAAAGAGATTTACAATGAGCTGCAGTCACAACCTGGAAAATTTAGGAAAAATTTAGAATTTAGAATTTTGATCAAAAGAGCAAAAGCCAAAAACTCCTTTTGAACTCCCGCCATTTTGTCATATATATTTAAAGACGTGATTAAATTTAAGATTACCCATTCTGGAGAAATGAGCGTTCCGGAGCAAGTTTCATAGCCGCCAGCCCGCATGTGTACAATACTTGGGAATTCATGCCTGTTGAGAAGATTTGTGTTCAATTCTGAAGTCTTTTGTACTGCGTATCTTGCTCAATAACTACTTCAATTTAGTTATCTTAATTATTTTATGTAATTATGTTACCTCACAGCTTCCTCCCCTCCAACAATCCTCCCACTGCCACTCCCACCATCCGCTGCATTCAAGTAAACTATTCAAGTACCAACAATTAGCGGCGCAATTAGCAATTAGCCAGTGGAACAAAATAAAATAATGCGGATTTTCTAATTCTGACTTGATTTGCTTTGTGTTTCCTGTTTCCTGTTTCTATTTCTTACCAGGTTCGGAGCGGGTACTATTCAACATTTCCTGTTGTTCCTTCCAAAAGTCGGGAGATTGTCTCTGCTTCGCAACCCCACAGCTCATGCTACTCACGATTGACTTGGAACTGGAACAACCAGATTTTTCTCCTGTGTTTAAAATTGAATTCATGTACATAAATTAGAAGGAAATAGAAATAAAAGACAAAAAACACATTGACCATTGACTGAGAAAAAGATGGAAACCTCTGAGAATTTGATGCCAATCACATGGTTGATTTTTCGAGTCTGGTAGTGGAGCTTTCAACGGCGGTTGGATTTCCTTGGTCTTAATAAATTTCAGATGTGCGGTACAAATAGCGCGCGAGACGGGATATTTCAAATTCATGCTCTCGGCCGTCGGCCAACCTAAAAATTCCAAGATAGAGCACAGGAAATTCAAAGACAAATACAAAACACAAAACTAAGCTTTGGTTCAAAAAATTGGAAGATGGGGATTTCAGACTGAGAGGAAGTGGAGGAAAAATGGAAACAATTTAATACTTTTTACCAAGAGCCAAGAGGACGAGGCAAAACTGTAACTTTCTCCAGTTTGATTTCGACATGATACTCAAATTTCTGCTGTCACCAGCCAAATCCAAAGCCAAATCCAGCACTCAAATGCACCAATTTTACTTGAAGAATCCACAAGTGTGACTGCAGAGTTAATCGAAATGGGAACAAAATTGTTTTCATCCACTGCCAAATGGATCAAATCGTAAGTATAAAATCCGCTGTACAAAATGTCAATGTTTGAAACAATCGAATATGAGTTATGAAACAGTCATAAAACTGACCAGCTTTATTCTGTCATTGTCATTGTCAGCGTCAATGGTCAATGGCAACTTTTGAGCGTGTAGTGCAGTGCATTTGATCCTACATTTTGTACACACTGCAAATGCACACAAGCAAAAGCCTTCCCACTGAATTTCCAACGTCAAACATGTTTATTGCCACTGCTTGTTTAAAAAACAAAACATAAAAGACATAGAAAATATGGACGTTGCACATCATCAACTGATTTTTTAATATCACAAAAACAAACAAAACCTATGACAAATTACTCTAACAATAAAATCTATACTCTAGAAAATTATGTGTAAAAACAACCCAATGAGAAATAGATTTTTATGAGATCTTTTGGATTTGGGGTTGAAACTTGGTGAAGCTGCACACTGTGCACTGTGCATTTACAAACAACAGATGACTAAGCAAGTAACTATTTTGTAATTTCTTCTCGTCTTGGTTCTGGTCTCTACTCTGAGTAAGTTTTTTTGTCAATCTATTGACACGTCTGCTTCTTAATCCAATCAATGAAATACGCGACCTCTGTGTAGACGCCGGGTTTTCCAGCTCCTAAAAATAGACATTAAAAAGATACTCGAGTTACATTTGAATTTTGATATTGAAATCCAAAATCCGAGTAGATATCTCGCTTAGACAGGTGATAGAGATGAAAATGAATATTGAGTATTGGGTATCAAGATAATAAAGTTGGAAATGTTCTACTAACTTGCACATCCGATTCCCCAGCTGGAAATGATACAAACATGCACAGTGCATAAGAAACTACAATCATCAGACCATTTGTTAAAATTTTGTGGACAAGTTTTAGTCATGAATAATAATGATGATGATTAATAAAAACCCGCATTTCTTACCTGACAACACCGGCTAACGTTTGTTTGCCCTTGTCACTGATGTAAAGCGGACCACCAGAGTCGCCCTGTTCACCGAGAAATGAAGACAAGAAGGAGAGTGGATCAAAAATTAAGATTGAAAGCGTAACACATAGTGTGTGGTGTTAGAAATTGTGAAGCATAATCATAATTAAATAATGATGAATTAATTGATTTACTGATCAATGTAAACCATTTTCTCACCTGACAGGAATCCTTTGATCCCTCGTTATATCCTGTCACAGCAAAATTTACACATTACACATTAAACATATTTTAATTCAACCAGTACAATTTCCATGTTTCATTATTCACCACTGATTATTGGTTATGATTAGAAGCAGAGTAAAAGGATTTGACATCCTGTCTGTCTACCGTGCATAGATATTTGATTTTAGATTTAACAACCTGCACAAAGGACACTGTCTGGAATCATTTCTTCTTTATACATTTTCCTGCACTCGACGTCACTGATAAAAGGAACCTCAACTTTCATCAGGGTGTCCGCTGCTCCTCCCCTCTCTACAAAAGACAAGCATTTTTCATTGTTCATTCTCCAGCGGCACAGAAGAAAGTACAAAGAAACAAATGAGTATTGAGTATCAAGATGTAAAACAGAAAAAGAAAAAACCCTTAGTTGCGCCCCATCCACTGACTGTAAAAAGCCCTGAAAAATAAATTAGTAAAATCGTTAAACATGCAGCAAGAAAAATGTCATTAATTTTGTCTATGTAGATTGTAGATTTTCCACATTCTTGAGCACAGAATATTGAGCATTGAGTAATTGAGCGATTGAGTACCATCAAAACGACGAGACTGGTCGGGTAAAGCGACGGCTTGGACCTTGTCGTTCAGTTCAAAGGGAGGAGAAACTTTGAGTATAGCAATGTCATTGGTAATTACTGGTTTTGCTGTGTACCCTTCGTGGAGTGTGTACATTGTGATTTTTCTCCTTTGTTTCGATGGATCTGATTTGTCCGATCTTTTATGTTCTCTAAATGGAGTTACGTTTGCATTCAAGGTTATCAAATAAGTTTAAACTTTTGATCACATTGTGTGAGCAATCACGTTTCTCAATATTGTAAACTTTGGTTTGATTTGGTTTGGATTGTTTTGTTTTGAAGGTGAATTAAATTAAATAGAACTGAGCTTGAATTACCCTGCAACCACTTCGTAATCAGCGACGTTACCAGAGGCTTTACAATGAGCTGCAGTCACCACCTTCAAGTTATATAAAAAAATTTCATTAGACTTTGGAACTTTGAGATCTGAAAAAATTAAATTTCAAAATTCTAAATTAAAAGCCAGGGCAAAATTCCAAATTTATGAATTCCCATTTTTCATTGGTTACACAGTACACATTATATATTGTACATATAAAATAAATATAAATCCAAGAATGAGATACGCCCCCACTTGAAAACTAATAAATAATATTGGAAATTTCTTGGCTTACCCAATCCGCCGATAGGATTGTTCCGCCACAAGCGTGACTTCCTCTGATTTTTAAGCTTATGATACTCGGAAATTCGTTTGGTTTTGCTTCCACTCCACCCACAATTCTAGTTGCTTCATTTTCAACAAATACACAATAACACAATAAAACAAAAAATTTGGAGTTTGCCATCAAATTCATGTTTATGTTTTGTTCAAATGTTTAGAAACAACAAATTGGCTTGAACCTTGAGCCTTGAAAATTCTCATACCTTTTCCCGCTTTTGCTCCTTTTCCCGCTTTTATTCCTTTTCCCGCTTTTATTCCTTTTCCCGCTTTTATTCCCTTTCCCGCTTTTACTCCCTTTCCTCCTTTTATTCCTCTGCCTGCCATTGCTGCATCAGCCGTCAAATTCATATCTATGAGCATACTTGACTGAATATTGAAAAATTCTACAGATAAGCGCTCATCTGCAACTTCACAGTCCATCTCATTTACAATTGACTGGGCACAACCAGCTTTTTCTCCTAAAGTCAAATTCACACGTGGGTTCAGATTCAGTTTGATATTGGGACTGGGATTTGAATTCAATTTAAAATTCAGAGGCCAAAACAAAATGCCGCGTAAAAAAAGCAAGCTACTGTCAAACGGAATAAAAATAATTTGGACCTTTCACCAGTTGTTTCCAGCCACATTCTTCACTTTTAGCAGCTCCTGCTGGTTGCGTTTTTAAGGGCGGCTGAATTTCTTGTGTCTCGATGTATTTGAGTTGTTGGTCACAAACCGCAAGAGACACGGAATTGTGCAAGTGAACGCCATTTGATTTGTCCAAAAATGCTCCTACAGTTTAACACACACGACATGATAAACCACAGAAAGTGCTTTTAGATTTTCCATTTCCATGTCAGCTTTAGATTTTAAAGAACTGAATGAAATATTGATTTCAAAATTTCAAATGTCAAAAGTCAGTGTCATTACCCAGAGAAAAAATGAAGAGAAATAACTGGAAATGTCTCGACATTTTGTCGGTTTCAAGAGTCAGCCAAGAAAATCCTGAAAACATTAGACTGCTGGCTGAATGCAGCAGTGAAAAAGAACGCAGAATGCAATGTACAATACTCTCTGCACATTATATCTACTACAATGAGTTTTCATATAGACTTACATATGCCGATATGGATATTGACAATAAATTATACAAATTAAATACAAATAAAGGAGAACATTAAAATGTCAATTATCAATCGTGAATGTCACCACATAAAACTGACCATAAAACTCAATATTCTCAATTGCATTCCGTTGCATTGTATTGCTCCGTTGTTAGTTCTCTGTTGACAGTTGGCAGTTTTTTATTCATGTAAGCTTCTATTGGGATTCTCTTGGGTCGGGTTTTAGTTTTTCATGAAAGGTCTAAACTTAACCTCTGTGTAAAAGAGGGGTATGGTATTTCTGTGTGATTTGGGCCACTGCAATTTTTAAAAAAGTGATGAAGACATTTTTTTCTAGCCTCCGGGTTTTGCCTACCTCACAACTCTTTCACATGTGTTGAGAGTGTATGGGTGTGTGGGAAATTCAAATCCAAGTTGCGAGGTCTTCTTCTCATTGTCGAAACGCAAGTGGCAAAAGTAATAGCCTTTTGTGACCTTTCTAGTTTGACCTTTTGTTCTTCTCTGGAGCTGACGTTTTTGCGTACTCCACCAGATGAAATACCAAGATATAAATAGGTTTTGGTTCAGGCCACCCGCAATATAGCATAAAAAATATGAGAATTTCCGAGGTCATGATGTTGATTCATTCAATATCCTTTTCATCTTTTACAAAAACTTTATTCATGTTTATTTGCCTTTAGCAGTAAAATAGTTTTGTAATTTACAAAAAATTTTTTTACAACTAATAAGTCATTCGATTCATAAAATCGCCGGAGATCGGAGCCATCCAAATGTTAAACCACACAAATAAAATTTTGGTGCTTCCTTCTTAAAAAATAATTGAACATCTGAAGCAGTCCAATTTGGCAATAAGCATTTTTTTAAAGATTATTTTAGGTTTCAAAATCGCAAATCTCAAAGGCCAGAGGTAAAAGGTCAGAGGTCAGAGGTCAGAGACTAAGAACTGATTTTAGTGGGAAATGAAACATTTTCATGTTCATTTCCATGTTGATTGCCGAGAGATATGAGTATGCTCCTTTTTCTGATGCTGTTCAAGCTCAGGCAATGATCGAAATGTGCCACAGACCACAGGCAGACACGAGTAAAGCAATACTCCGCTTTGCTTCCTAAAAACGAACCTTTTTGTTCAACTCAACTCAAGTAGTTGGATTTTGTGGACATCCGTTCCCAAAAACTATCTCAGTACTGAGTATTGAATATTGCTCATTCTGCGCTCATCGTTTATCGTCCAACTTGTCAATTTATTATCAACTGTTTGTACAAGCTGCTGCTGTTCCTTCACATCGATTTCCGATTCCCACTCGTCCTCACTTTCAGCTTTTAACTTTGTCTTGAGAACCTTTTGTAAGACATTAGACAAACAAGAGGTTTGTTTCTTTGTAAATTG
>JAQGBH010006781.1:0-11942 GCA_034698265.1 Sminthurinus aureus
AATTTCATTTTTGGTAATTTTTGAATCGCACCCTTAATCGGAACTAAAACACCGACTTGAAACTCTGCGAACACTGACCCATTTGAGATGGAAACTAATAAATATAGATTCCGATACTGGTTGAAAGTATATATATACCTGAACAGAAGTTGGAGTCTCAAAATTTTGTTCATGTAAAGATTTTAAGATGATATTAGGAACTCCTAATTTAACCCACAACGGCATTGCCTCAGCATAATGAACCTCATCTGAGTTTTCATCATTATTATTATCATTTTCTTCTACTCCATCATCATCACTATGATTTTCTTCTATTTCATTACCATCTTGATCAAGATCGTCATCATCGTTATCAGCATTACCACCAGCTACTGTATCCTCATCCTCCTCCTCCTCTTCTACTTTATCAACTTTGATCTTCTTATTCTTCTTCTTATCGGTAGGCAGTGAATCCTTCAACTTTCTTTTAGATATTTCTTCTACATTACATCAAAAGAAAAGAAATTCAGTAGAAACTAGATCAATATTTTTATGTGCGTACAAAAAATAAAAAATAGGTGCAATACAGGGTTTTATACTATTTTGACAGAAAATTACAAAAACAATGCATAATGCATAATACATATATATCTAATCTTACTTGTAACTATTGAAGACGATGGTGGTGGTGACGTTTCGTTCTGTGTACCTCTAGTTGGTTTCTTTTCAATAGTATAATCAGTTAAAACTTCAAATGAAATTAAATTTTCAAATTCCTTGTTAGTAAAAATTTTATCATCATTAAAATCCAATGGTACTTGTTCCCATTGTTTCTTGGAATCTGATTGCTTTCCTCTTTCTTGGACTTTTTTCACAGTTCTACGTTTCATTTTTACGAATACACTTGTACTTCAATAACAATAATAATATTATTACAAAATAAACCAAATCCACAATTAAGTTTAACAGCAGTGTTTATAAAAATTCACATAAATATATTATATAAAACATATAAAACCAATCAAACAATCCAGAGCACATTTTTGTTCAAAACACATGTGGTTAAAAGCACGAGTAAAAAGTGCGGCATGTCGATTTCAAATACATTTTGGGGATAAAAAACACTCTATAAATAAAAACTAGATACAAAATAAAATATTACAATAGTTAATAAAGTTAAACTGACAGTTAAGTTTTTTGAGAGTCATTTTTTATGAACTATTGTAGTTATAGTCTGTAACAAAAATCAAGAACAACATGGAGAGAGGAGAGATAACATTAGTGAATAATCTAAAACCTGGAATGAAAAACTTTACAATGATCCTAATAGTTTTGGAGATAGGAAAAGCAACAACAACTAAGGATGGACATGAAATTCGGTCAATTCGTGTATCTGATAAAACCGGTAGTATTAATTTATCTTTATGGGATGAACCTGGTACCCTTCTACAACCTGGTGATATTATTCGAATAAATAAAGTAAGTAAATAACATTAAAACAGTACATGATACATGATATTATTTATTATTCTAAAATTTTTAATATATATTGGATATTTTTGAGTTTCAAAATTGTATCAAGCTCAATATATTATATAAGATATGTATAATGTATAATAATATTGTGTTTTTTCTTCAGTCTCTGCATATTACATATATGAAGTACTTTCGGTCTATATTATTATTTTAATGTTTATATTTGTGTTTATTTGTTTTTACAGGCTTATGCTAGTCTTTTCAAAGGTTTCCTTACACTATACATTGGCAAAGGAGGAGAGTTACATAAAGTAGGTGATTTTTGTTTAGTATTTTCTGAAACACCAAATATGTCTGAAGAAGCTTATCCAGTCCCCGGTTCAACTGGACCCGGAGGAGCTCCTGCACAAACAAATTTACAAGGAAACAATACTGGAAATGTAGGGACTAATAATGCACCTGGAAGACATGTTAGAAATTCAAAAACTTCAAAATAGCAGTTTCAAAATTATGTATAATATAATATATAATACAAGAGATACTCACAATTATAAAATACAATATTTTTACAGTCATACGGATAAACGACCGTATAGTGTTCCTGACTATATTAAGCCATTATAATTAACAATATTTAAGAAATATATATGACGTATATTATACATGTGGTAATAATAATATGCAAGTTTGGTATAAAATACATGTATATCATCACGTCTATATTTTATATCGATATCAATATCATTCAATCATTGCCGTCGTCTTTTGGATTTGTACCCTCATTTATAAATGTACAATATTATGTATAACTAATTTTTGAAAGTTAAAATATAATATTATAGGTATTGTATATATATAATATGGTATGACAAGAAACAAGAACTGCATTATTTATTATACCATGATATATTATGTGTTATACGATGTACTTAAGTATATATATATTATATATTATATCTGAGGTTGTAGGTAGTGGACTTAATTTCTTGCAATCTCAAACAATTTACAAAATTGGGAATGTACATAATAGTATAATGTAATTCTGATAACAACATTTTCTCATGAATTTCCGTAATACATAATATTCATTGTACACTACTATGATGATAAGTATTACGTAAATATGTAGAATATAATATTATAGCATCATAATTTCTTTTTTTTAAGCCAATTTTTTTGTAGCTTTAGTTTCATACTGTGAATAACTAAATATTTGCTTTTTAAATTGATGTACTAATCATGATTTAGTATTCATTCAGTATCATTTAAAACATTATGATCAATGTGATAACAGTTTTTTTTATTGTACTCGTGTTAATAAAACTTTATACTGTGTTTTGTTATATCATTAAAATCATTATATATTGTAAATAAATATATATCGTTATTGCAAAATAAACATACTCTTTTCAAGTATCCATTCATATATCAAAAAGGTATAACGTATAACCTAGGACAGTACTTGGGTGTTTGAAAATTCGTTACAATTTAAACTATACTTTTGTTTCCCTATTCATTTTATATTGTCATTATTTTCCACAAACATATACTAGAGAGATTAGAGATAAGTAGCAAAAGTAACTACATACTGTTTTGTATAACAATATGTTGCATATTACACAGCATTTCATTGTCCATTTAAGTATAAAGTGCGCATAATGATATGTTATTCCTTCATAAATTATTATTTATTTTATATCTTGAATAAAATAAATAATACCAATCCAAAAAACTGTGAATTTATCAACTGTTAGGAACGCAAAACATGTCAAAAGTATAATAGTAATATAAAAAAAAATACTTTTTACCACTTGAGAGCTGAGCCATATAATTATAAATTATATTATGGTTTTAGGAAGCATACACATAGAATTTTATGATCATTGTATAATACTCAATTAATCATGAACAGCAGTTTTTATGTCAAATACCCAACACAAAAGTTGCGGTCCCAACTACATAATTGGTATATATATATGCTTTAAAAAAATGTTTATATCATAATCACAAAATAGTATTCTTATTGTATAAAAGAAACATCGCCATTTTTATTCTTAAAAAATTATTATTATCATTAATCATTAGTATTAATGTTAGAAAATGTAAACAGTAATACATCATAAAAATTGATTACATTCTACTCTTTGGATCAAATACTCTGATCTACTTACCTGCTAATTTATATATATAGTCAATATAATAATAATGTATGTATATTGATATTTATACAAGTTATTCATAACTATTGACAATAATGGTTATTTTATCAAGTGTTTTGTATATTGTTATGTATTTTATCTGTATAGCGTAATTTACACACATATAATATACATGTACTATACATATTTTGCATGCCACGTTATGTAGTACAATACAATGTGTACGATTTAAAAAAAAACTTACAACTCCTGCATAACATGTTTTTAAAACAAAAATATTTTTTGGGCTGATGTTTAAACTACAATGATAATAATTTACACTGGTCAATGAAAAGAATAACAACTTATAAAGTATAAAATAATCAAAGGATAACAAATATAACATAATATATAGATATACATATGATAATATATACTATATTCATGTATAATAATATACTTTGCGGCCCATGTTATAACATAATACTATACGCCACTCCAAAGCCCTTTATACTAATATTGTTCTGTAGTATTTTGACATCGACTGGTAAAAATATAATACATAACATTATCTACCATTTTTTGTAGCAATAAATAAATCAATAAACTTCTACTATACCTTAAAATTCAACCTTACTAGAACACAAATCAAAAATAAATTCTCCTTAAAATCATAGTTGTACTGTATTATAACTGATAACTAATAATATATTGGCATTCGAAAGTTTAATAATAAAAAAAATGGTTATAATCTTCTAGTCAATAGATTTTGTCAATGCAATTCCCTTTACACTTTATGGCTTTTATATCAATAATAAAAGACAAAAATATAAAGTTTAAAAATAAGAAACGCATAACAAAATGTTTTAGACTTGTGAACATTATAACATCATAAATTTTTTTAACAAATGCAATCGTAAAAAACACTCTATTATTCAGCAATAGAATATTTTCAAAGTTTTCAGAATTTTATCTATCATAGTATATTTTTCGTAATGGTGTAATGGTGAGTAATTTGTTATATCATAACATGTTAAGAATAATTTTAGTAATCAGTATTATCGTACTTATAGTTTCGTTTGTTGTTTTTTTAAATTCTAAAGCTGAACTAAAATTTTTCACGTTTTTTGATAGGTCTTTTGCTATTATATTTATTAATCACATCTAGAATCCGTGGTTTGTGCTCCAAGATCTTCAGTACTTGACTTTTTGATTCCAACATTTGATCCCTGATTACTTTTCCCCGTTGTATATTTCCCTGAAAAGTAACAAATAAATCATAACATTAAAATATCGCTCAATACGTAATTCATGATAACATAACACATATAACTGTATCATTTTGAATGTAAAGCATTTTTAAGAACTAATAAACAATTAATTTACTTTCAACAACTCCATAATACGATTGAGATCACGATCAGTACAACTGGAACCAATTTTGATTTCCAATTTTGAAAGTAAATCCGAAAATCGATCTACTACGTCCCCTTCTAATCCAATCTAAAACAATAAATAACAACGTTGAAATATTTCATTGATTTTTATGAAATTCGTTGTATATTATATTTTATATTATAATATACATACAATATAATATTAGTTTTAAAAATGGCCTAAGATATAAAATACTTGTACATATTTGTAACACAATACTTACAACTTCTTCAACTTGATTGTTCAAATGCTGAAGTTTCCAACCATTTGCCTTTTGAATCACATTTTTTTGATTGAGTAAGTCATTGACAGTCGGTCTCCTCTCATCTTTAGACTTGACATCACAATAACGCTGAAAATGATTATGTGGAGGTTTACTTGTATATTTATTTGACTGAAGAAGAGACATTTGAGGTTTCTTGATATAATACGAGATTTGTGGCTCTTCATTAGCTGCTGCTGATTCTTCATTTAATCTTTCATCAAAATCTTCAAACATTTTGGGATCAACTACAAATAAATAATTTACAACAAAAAATATATATTATAAATAAATAAATACATAAATAAACAAACTTTCTTTAGTAAAAATCAAGAGTAATTATTATGAATGACAAATTTAAACATACTAATAATATGATTTGATTAACTTTATTTACTTGTCATAGACAGTAGTATGAGAAAAATAAAAACTCGGTAAAAGAACATGTAAAACAATAAAATTTGTATCGTACACTATTGACTATGCATAATATAAAAAATATACAGCTAACAAAATAGAAATTAAAAATACAATAATATCATGAATCATAATACTGCTCAATGGTATTTATTTAGCCAATATTCATAAGTGGTGACTTACTAAGCTCACTCTTTTTAAACCGCTTTCCTTGGTAAAAGGAAATTTCTGGAGAAGCTGAATCGAAGAGGTCACTTGTAGGTCTGCAATGTAAAACAAAACCACAAATAAAAGTTTCAGAAAAAATAATAATTACACAGCAATAAAAATATTTATCATTATTATTATTGATTACATGTACTTTGTATTTGTTTTTGAAACTGAATTGTTTGAAATCATATAAGTACCAAAGTATTAAATAATTATAGAGAGAGAGAGAGAAAAAAAACAACGCAACAAATTCCTTACAATTGTTGTTTTCGTGGTTTCTTCCTTGGACTTACTCCATCATCTTTATCTTGTCTTCCTTTCATTCTCTCGGCAGAATCTTTAGGATTATTTTTATTCAGTGCTTTTGGTCTTAAACTATTATTAGCAGATCTAATGATACCATTTTGAGAGATTGCTGACGAAGATACACTATTGATTGATCCTCCACTAATCAAACTGCCATACGAAAGACTGCCAACCCCACTATTACTCAATTCATTTAATCCTGTAACAGTGACAGTCGGTAGTAAACCATGATGATTACCATTTGAAGAAAGCATTGTGTGCTGTTGCATTTGAATTTCAGCTGTTTCACTTGTAGTTGAAATTGTAGTAGATCCACTTGAGTTGGAACTACAAGATTGCCTAGAGAATAAATAAATAAATAAATAAAATAAATATAAAATATATATACATGTTCATAAATATAAATAATACATCATCAGGTGACGTCGAATCAATGATGTTAACGGAATTCATTCTAATTTCTAATTAATTAACTTTTATTAACTAATTTGCTCAAGCTTTCTCGATAGAACTTCTAACTTCCTCAGGAGTCTTAATGTATAAATAATACATTTGACTATTAAGTACAAAACAAAATTTACAAGCAATACAAAAAGGAATGAAACTTTTTCTACGGTTTGCTTTTTTATTTTATTTTTACAAAAAAACGAGCCTTATAACAAATAACAAGAGATAACAAATAATATTATGAATGAAAAATTATGACTATAGCAAGAGGGCTTTTTAATTATTTTTTTTTTGTACAATAAACAATAAGTATAAAAATACTGACCATGAACTTTCTTCATTTGGAGGGAGAAATTCTTTTTTGAGGATACTACTTCCAGGTACAAGAGTTAGTTGTTGTTGTTGTGCTACTGATGAAGGTGATGATGATATTTGAGCCAAAGAACTGCTACTAATAGAGTCCTTACACTGATTCAGACTTTGTTGTTGTTGTGGGTTTGATGTTATCAGTGACACAGTTGGAACATTACTATTATTATGACTAATACTACTAATACTACTGCTATTTATAAAATTTATACCAGAATTACTACTGTTAATACTAGTAATATGAATATTGCCACTATCCCTTATAGAATTTGTATTTATATTATTCATTGTTATCATATTATTACCACTGGTACTATTATTATTACTATTATTATTATTGTTCTGTGTATTCGAATTATTATTGTTTACAGTAGTAGATGTAATAGTATTAGAGGATGACGAAGCTGTTGTTGTAGAAGTTGAGGTGGTAGTAGAATTAACTAAACTACTTGCACTTGAAGCAGTAGGATGCCCACTGGAACTTCCTATGGCAAAATTTAGAGCAAGATTTCTCTGTGCTCTTAATGGTAAAATAAGGTTATGATGATGATCTGCCGCAGCTTCCCTTTTACGTAAAATACCTATTAAGAACAGACAACATTTAAGATATTTTAAAATTAAACTCCAGTACATGTATAATATAATGTTACAAAATAAAAAATAATATTACCATTCTTATTACTAACAATTAACAATAATATATTATTATAATATCAATATCTAAGAAGAATATATACTAACTTGGTCTTGGACTTAAAGTAGACTTTGTTTGATTTTGACTTGATGGAGATTGAGCTGGAGTTGATGTTTGCATTGTTGTAGTAGTTGTTGTTGTTCCAGTTGAAGAGGTCATTGAATTTGAACTTGAGGTTAATGCAGTATTGTTACTATTTATGTTCGTTGTGATTATTGAAGTATTATTAATAGTGTTTGGAGTAACTACTGATGATGATAAATTATTATTGTTAGCACTACTACTTCTAATATCACTGTTGGAAGAAGAAGATTGAAAAGTATTATTTCCACCAATCATTGAATTCGATGATGATGAAGACGATGTAACAATAACACTTGAAGAAGGAGTAGTACTAGTATTTACACTTGGAATTAAAATGTTACTACCATGTAAAATATTACTAGAATTATTATTACTTATAGTAGTACCACCAAAATGTTGTTGTTGTTGTTGAGAAAGAATTGTTGAAGATGATAAATTACCAATAGAACTAGTAGTCGTTGTTACTGGTGTTAAAATTGAATGAGTAGATAAATTAGAGATTGGATTTGAAAATGCTGTAGTACCAGTACCATATTGTGATATTGTAATATGATTTGGATTTGTTGTTGAAATTGGTGTAGTAGTAGGAATAACAATACTTGTATTATTATTATTATTATTATTATTCGGATTTTGAACTGTATGCAGAATATGTCCAGTATTATTATTACTCGTAGTTTGTGGTTGAGCAGAAGTAGTAGTTAAAATTACTGTAGAACCTGGTAACAAATTTTTATTACTACTAATAAGATTTTCTCCAATAGTATTACTATTAATACCACCAGCACCGGTAATAATTGTTCTTTTTTCAATAGTGATTGGGCGTCCATGTAGTTGCTGCTGTTGTGGATGATGATGATGTAAATTTTTAGAGTCAACATGATAATAACTTTGTGTCATTGTTCCAGGAGTTGAAATTGAAATTGTTGGACCACTATTATTGTTGTTGTTGCTATTACTACTAATATTACTACTACTTTGATTTATTACACTATTAACAGTGATTGGTCCATGAACTTGAACCAAATGATGTCCATGTGTTAATGTTGATGTATTATTTCCACTTGCTGTAGTTTGTCCAACACCAACAGCACTATTATTATTATTATTACCACTGCTACTTATTAAATGAGTTGTATTTGACGAATTGGAAGTAGATGAAGCAGCAATAACAACATTTGGTAATTGTGTTTGTCCACCAGTAACTGCTGTAAATGAAATTGGATTAACATTTAGTGTTGTTTGTTGATGAGATAATGATCCTCCAATAATTGTACTACCACCAGCAGTACTAGTTGATATGGGAATTGTTGAAGAAATATTTGAAGATACTGCTTGTTGTGAAGAAGTTGCAAATAGAGTTTCAATTCCATCACGACTAACAGGATATACTTTGGTAATAGGTGCTGTTGATGGTGTCACAACTAAACTTGCAGCTCCTTGCTTAGATGATACTATAGGTGCTGTATTATTTGGTGCCACATTACCTATTATCATAATTAAGTAGTTATTTATTTATTTATTCATTTATTTATTTATTACAAAACTAGTGATTTATGATTCATTTCAACCATTTTAGAATTAAATTTTTCATAATGTTATATCATATTATATTATATTATTATGTACTAAGGATATGTTTTATAATAAAACCATATTCGTACCCTTACCATGTGTTGACAACGTGAGGCAGGTTATTCTTGGTATTGGAGTTATGGTTTGTATAGCATGAGGAAGTTTCTGAGTACTTAAAAGTTGAATTGGAGGACCATGGGCAGGTGATGTTATCACTTTCTGAACTCTGTATTATTTTTTTATTTTGATTTTTGTAGAATTAAACAGAAAACATAATATACAGAAAAAAAAACAACATGGTGGTTAAAAATTGTTTAACAAACATTTTTTTAAAAAAAAAATGTAATTTTATAACTAAGGTATAAAGGAATGGTATGAAGAATATTATATTATATATATTATTATTTATTATTACTGATTGGCAGTATTAGAACTGGCAGTAAGTGGCCTTTGAATTGTTGGAAGATTTATATTCGTGGCACGAATTGTAAATGGAGCTAATGCCAATGGTGTTCCAGTATTTGCAGTTCCTGCTCTCATTAAGGGTGTTGCTGTGAGCTGTGGTTTAAGGATTGATCCTTTATTATCAACCATTTGGAGCTGTAATAAATGAATGAGCATTTGTAACATAATATCATATTATTAATATGTAATAATATATTGTAAGGAAGGTATTTGTACTGAAAATATTATGCAACACAGAATAACAGTTAACAGTAGATAAAATGCTATTATTTATGAATTTTGTACATATACTATATGCATATACATTGTAGATTCAAGTTGAGTTAATCAGGTAGTTGAAAAACAAAAGACTAATAATAATTATTATTATTATTTTACCTGTGTTACATGTTGAACTGATCCACTTTGTGGAATGTGAATCATTTTACCATCTGGTCGAACAGTTCGACCACTCACAGTAATAGTTCGAATAGGGGAAATGGGTGCAAATGAACCTTGACCATGGAGAAAAAAAATAAATATAGATATATTATTAGTATGAATGATAGGGATACAAGAAATATCAAGAAAATTGGTCCTTGTATCATAATAATAATGATCAATGATAAATACATAATATAGGCATACTACACACACATACATATATACATATTATAGAACATAGAAATATGAAATATGACTTCAAAAAACTACAGTACTACTTTTTTTTGTTTTTCTATAATGTATAATAATATAAACATATAATTTTGTACCTGGAGTATTTCCACTTGATTGAATCCATGTACCATTATTTACGGGACCAGTTAGACGAATGTTTGAAAAACTGCAATATTATTATAATAGTGTAATGTAATAATACTTCATACACGAGTATGACATATACATGTACAGAGTACAGAATAGTAAATTACATTATTATGGTTTGAAAAAAGTAGTACTAACTTGGAAGTTGAAATAGGGGTAACAGTAATGGATCCTTGATGTCCAGTAGTCAGATTTGATGATCGTACATTTCCAACAATAGTTCCTCTAGCAATTTGATAAGTAGGTATTTGTCCAGTTGCAGTAGTAGTAGTTGATGATGATGCGGATACGGTTCCTATACTATTTCCGGTATTACTACTGCCAATTATAGGTTGTCCAACTCCACGAGCGGGTAATATAGTTAAATTGGGACCAGTTCTATTGTTAACACTAATTATTGAACTGGGAATTCCAGTGGGAGTTGCTGTGATATTTCCAGTCATAGCACCAACACTAGTATTGATATTATTTCCTCCAAAAATACCAGTACTTGTTGTCTTTCCAGTAGTTGTTAATGTTCCTTGTGATAATCCACCAAAAGATCGGATTGGTCTAAGTTGAACTACAGCTGGACCACGATGTGCAGCTAAATCAATTGGTTGATGTTGAATTGTTGTTGATTCACCATGTATTATTTCACTATTATTTCCTCCTCCTCCTCCTTTTTCTACACCTGAACCTGAACTTTGGCTTGACATATTCCTTGTTCGTCTTTCTGTTATAATATTATTGTAATACAATAATTTTACTATTATTATTTTAATACGACTAATAATATATTATGTGTAATGTGTAATAATATTATATCTTATATCCTATTCCCTTTTTTCCCTCCTATATTAGTAATCAAATAAAATAATTACTAAATAGTAATTTACTATGTAACTTTCTGTTTGCCTTAATAATTATAAAACACATTTTAAAACTTTAATGAAATTAAAGTTGTATTTTATAATTAAAAAATGTATATGGTTTTGTTATTTTATAAAATTTATAAATTCTTCTATTTGGATATACATTGTTTTTAAAAGTTAAACCAAGTTTTAATTTTTTGTTCGTCATGTAATATACTTTAAGTAACTACAAAAATAGAAAAATAAACTATCTTATATCTTATACTACTACATACTACACCGTTCTTCCTATTCTCCTCACATGAGAATTTTCATGCTTCACTTTTATTTGTACGTAAACATGTATGTATGTATTTACTTACTACTATGCCTGTATATAAAAAAAAACTATGTATATATGCTTATACACAGGTATCTACCTGTAT
>JAQGBH010006782.1:0-11941 GCA_034698265.1 Sminthurinus aureus
ATGTATTATAATATTATATTATGATATATTATGATTATTACTACTTTTATCGATTTATTGTGAATAAACCCGTTACAGTGGACGTGAAAAAGAGCAGCACGAGACATGAGACATGAGGCGAATGGGTGATCCAGCTTGCGAAATCTAAACCAAACTCTAAATTCAAAGAAAAAGCCAAAGTCAAGCAAAGGAAACAAGTGACAAATAATTCCATTCAACTGTCAACTGTCACTTGCTTTTTGTCCCATAAAACGTCAAGTTGCTTCAGTAGTTTTTAAGGAAAAGTAGAATCAAGCTCATTCCTTTGCTTTAATTGCTCAAGTTTACAGTTTACACAGAACATTTTTGCTATTGTGTATTTTGTATTTTGTCGCCCGGTCAACAACTGTATAAGCATTTTTGTTATTTTCGTTCATTTTCATTGAATTTTAGATTGGATTTTGACATTTGAATTTCAAGGCGACAGTCAAACTCATGTAATTTGTGTTTGTGTTTTTGAATTTCTTGTTGAAATTGTGATAATTAATAAATACGTAGCACGTGTTTTATCATGTTCTTTTTATTAACCGTTTTTGATACTCTAGTCCAAATTTCAATTAAAACAGTTATGAACCTGCACATTTTTGAACAGTTCAAGTTTTTCTACTTTTTACAATTAGCCGTGATATTGTTTGAAACTTTTAGCCAACAAAGTAGAAATAGCTGCTCGTGTTTTTCCGCCTCGGAATTATTAGTTAAAGCTCCACATTTAGTACGGGACTTTGAGCAACTAGTCATTTTTTCTAATGGGAATTCTTCTGTCTTGTCCTCGCCTGAAATTTTGAACCAAATTAAAGGCCAGTAATAAAAAATCATGTTTTGGCCATTTTGTACAAAGCACAAAAAAACTTTTGGTTTTTACTTTTAAATTGTGATTTTTGTCTACAGGAAATCCCATCTTTTTATTTCAAGTCCAATGGGAAAAAGTACGAGCACAAGTACAAGGAAAGTTCATTTTGGATAATTTCAAAGAGATTGATTTGGAGCCAAACGCACTCGTTATTTTTTCAGCTGATGATCCTCACACTCTTTTTGACATGATTACAAAGGTTTTAGCAAATGTGGTTTGATTTGAGATTTGTAATTAAAATCCGTTGAAATTCTAATCCTGTTTATTTTTTCTTGTTTCCATGGCAATTGTTTTTTCTTTCTCAGGTATCAATTTCACTGTCCAATAGAAACAACAATAACGATGACGATGAAAATGTCGACGAAAACGACAATCAAGTATACTCTTCAGCCTCTTCAGACTTTTTTTACCATTGGCATTCTCATTATTTTATACTTTGGCCAAATCTTGTTTCTATTGACGACAAAGACAACTCACCGTCGCTGGAAAATTTCCTTCGGAATTTTACACGTCAAGGGATTTTCCCATTAAATTCGGATATTTACTGCATATCTCAATATTTCGAACACACAGATTCCACCACAAAATCCGAGTCCAAGTTTTTTGCTCTCTGGGAATCCTTCTCTGTAAAAGAAAGGGAATTTGTTCAAAGAATAGACAAAGATGTAGATATTTTCACTCCCAATTTTATAAGTGATCTCAAGAGACTCAAATGGAACAGACGTGGAAATTTCCATGGGGTCGTGATAAAAGCTACGGCAGTGGTCAGTCGCATAAATTATTTATTTTCCACTTGATCAAGTTTATTTTTGAAATCAAATCAAAAATCAAACTGAACCAATAAAAACTGTTTTTTTTGTAGATTGACGTGAATTGGGAAAATGAGGTGAAATTCATACAGTTTGAAAATGGCTCGTACTCGGATTTACTTGAAAGTGGATTTGCCGTCAGCATCTACAGATTATTCCGAGATACATTGAATTTTACGTAAAAAGTCCCAGCCCTTTTTAATAATTTTTAATATTTTTTTTAAAACGCATAAAAATGACAAAAAATTGTAGTGGCGCTTTTTATAAAATTTGAATTTGTCTCTGTTGTCGTTTCAGTGAGGAGTCGATGACGGGACTTTACATGTTTTCAAATGTAACTGATGGAGTTGAGCCGATTGACGTTCATCTCAGAAGCGGAAGAGCGGACATCGCCATAGCAGAATCCGTTATGTCTAATGATAAAGCGGAACTTGTGCATTTTCTCCATCCAACTCTTGCAAATTGGTATGAAATGTCTACCCAAATTCTCACCTTTAAGAACGGAACAAAGCGGAGTTCAACATGATTTTTTTTTGTTTTTGCACAGGCTTGAAGCTCGATTTCCCCAGCCGAAAAATTCAAAGTGGAGGTTTTTTCTCAGCTCGTTTAGCCCATCAGTTTGGGCTGTGATTTTGGTCCATTTGATTGTTCTTGTCATCTCAATGTTTATTTGTCACTATGTCAACTCAAAGGACCATTTTGAAATTGGCGGTCAAGATCAAGGTGTTCACATTAACACAATGAGAAATCCAGAAAATTTTATTGGCCTTGCCCATGTTTTCTCCACTTTATACAAAAATTGCTCCAATCTCATGCTGGATCTTCTGTGGGCCTTGGGCACACTTGGACAATTAGGTTTGGCGCCATTCTTCAAATTTAACATTTAAATTTAAATTTAAAATTTTGAAATTTAAAATCTAAGGAATGGCGCCAAAAATGGTTGAATTTTATCTGTAGGTTGGTTCGAATGGCCCTCGCGGACTCCGACAAAAATTCTCTTTCTGATCGGCTCGACAAGCGGCTTCCTTCTCTTTTCTGCTTACAGCGGAACCATCGTCTCAAAATTGTCCGTGAATGAGGTGTCAACGGTGACCTTTGAAAAACTGCTCAACCTCTCGTATGACTTTTACCTTGAGGGAGATTTTGAATTTCCAGTTGATACGACAAAAGTAACGATACAAAATTTAATGTAGTTGAAAAAATACTGTTTTTTAAAAACCGTTACCATAGTTACCATAAAACATAAAATATACTATTTTCATTCAAATCATGTTTAATTTTCATTGTTTAAAGTACTCGAGGAAAATTAAAGTGACAACGTTGGAGGATGAGCAGGACACGACAAAAGCCATCCACAAAATCCTGGAAATGTATCAGAAGGCGGCGATTCTCTCATCCCCTGAATTTTTCTCCACTTGTACGATCAATGCGAATCTTTCATCTGCTGTTGCTTGTGAAAAATTCATGGCAATCAGGTAAATTATAAAGTCTAAACTCATAACAATCAATAACGAAGAATTTATTTTTTGAGTAACTGTTTCAATTTTCCCGCTTTTTTCCATTTTTTAAAGAGTTAGTAAAACTCCCGCTCTAACTGCCATGGCCGTTAAAAAATCCTCACCACTACAAGAGATTTTAAACATCAAGTAATAAAATATCCTGGATTCAAATAAAACAATACTTTTTGTCCTTTACTCAAAAAATGCTGAAAAATGCTGAAATGTTTTTTTGAATTTACTTTTCCTTGCAGAATCCTTTTTATTTGGGAACGAGGAATTCTGCCTCGACTTTTATCCGACTACCAACGAAAGGCTCAATTGTCCTGTCCATCAGAAACACACAAATTGAAGCTGCAACAAATTTCCGATCTTTACTTGGCTTTTGCTCTGATTGCGGTTGGTCTCGTGATATCTGCTGGGATTTTATGCATTGAAAACCTGTTGAAATTTCTCTCTAAAGATGTGCATCACGAGTTTTTTGCTTAAGCTCAAGACTCAAGACTCAAGAAGAATCTAGGATTAAAACTACACATTTTACTGTAATAAAAGTCAGAATTCACAACCAATAGGAGCAAAATGCGGGAAAATATTAAATGGCTAAAAGTTTGAAATGACCCGCGAAATTTAAAAAAAAAATAATCTACATTGAAAAAATCATTTAATTTCCAGCAGCTCCATTTCCAATTTCAAATCAATTTTAAATGTTTCATTTCATGATAAATTAAACTTGCCTTTTCATTTACAATTTACACACGCAATTGACCGTCGACTGCCTTTCAAATTAAAAGAATTTATGGAAAAATATATAAAATGATTTTTCTTTATTTGTGCATCGTCCCCATGACAACCATTTGTATTTTATGTAAACAAGAAATTAAATCCACAAAAATTCACATTATTATTATTATTGGGAGAAATATTGAATAAAATATAGATAAAAAATATAAAATATTTGCAATTGTGTTTTGTTCTCTCTAAATTTTGAAAAAATGTACAAAAGGAGAAATCTTGTTTTTTTTTGCAAATTTTAAATTGTAAAGTTATTTTGGCTTTGGCTTTGCCGTTGATTTTGATTTATTTTTCCAAGATTGTGAGAGTCCAATAAGTAGCAAACTGATCGCTTGCCATGGCAACGCTGACATTTTTCACCTTTTCCTGTTTTCTGGAGAGATGATCAAGGATTTCTTGAACCACGCAGAGATTTGCCGGCGTATCTTGATCTGTCAGAGCATTTGTCAAGGAGTCAGCATAGAAAGTTGGGAAGCGAGCAAGAAATTCCCTCTCCTCCGCTTTGTCTTTATCTGACTGACGGGATAATCTTCCATAGCCCGCAAACTCAATCCGATTTTTGGCATTCCACCTTCAAACAATCAGAAATAACAATAAAACACATTTTACTTGTACAATTTTAATTTTAAAATTACGTTGTAAAAAAATAAAGAAGAAAAAAGAATAATAAATTTCACTCACTTGACAATATAATTTCGAATCATGGTGAATTTTCCAGGAATTCTTTTGAAAATTGAAGTATTCAACTGAGCGTCCAGAGTCCAGAGAGAAGCGGAGCAACGGTAAAAGTGAGAATGAGAATGAGAAATATTCAAGTTGTAGTTGATGGGACGAATGACGATTGAATATTGGACATACCGTTAGAACTTTGAACGTAGAGAATGTAGAGTGTGGAGAATGAAAGTTGGAGCAGCAAATACCAAATAGCAAATACCGAACATGAAACGGTAAACAGAGAAATGGATTATGAATAATGAAAGACATTCTGTTCCCCTTTCCTTTCTATTTTCTATTTATATTAAACGCTCCACAGTTTATAGCTTAGACTTGAGAGTTTGGAGTCGTCACGCGATCCACTCCAAATGAAATGTAATCGGGTGCGCCGTTTAAAACTCTAGAAACTGTACACACTACAAACTACACACTGTGCAACAGTAAAAGACAGAAGCAACCTGTCATCACCGATTCCCGTTCGTCGCTTCTCGCTTGACGCTTCTCCTTTCTCCCTCTTTTCATTGCACAACTTCTCTCTCTCTCTCTCTGCAAAATGCTGTGGTCAATTTACTCGATTGAGTGTTGAATATTTAATGCAATATTAAGAGTTAAGAGCTCGGGTGGAAAAATCAATTATGCTCATCTGAATTCTGTATTTCTGTATTTTGTATGTAATCCAATTGTACGGTTGATTTCCCTTTATTTATTTTCTATTTTCTATTGTCTGTATTTCATATTTACTGTGGTTAAATATCCAATAACCAAAAGAGACAAGAGCCAAGATGAAAAATGTTTGTGGTATGAAATGTGCATTTTATTTATGTAAAGAAGGAAAATTCTCTTTAAATTGTCTTTCAATTTCCTTGCTTCGTCTTGATTTCCTTGACTTGTTCTGGAGTCATGGCGCAATATTGTCGGATTTTGTCCTCGTGGTAGTTGAGCACTTTGTCGTGGAAGAGACAAACTCGCAAGTCGTAGGCGAGACGAGCTGTTAATTATTGATAATAGAGAAACATTATATTAAATTTTTTTGAATTTGATTTTCTATGGTATCACTACTCAATACTCAATGCTTAATGAGTCTTGCATAATTATAATTGCTCAATGGTCAAATAAATTGAGCGTGGTTATTTATTTTCTCATCGTTTTACCGTGCATTTCCTCGAGTGTCTCATCAAAAAAGACGTAAGTGGGTCCGAGATAATCCATCCAAATTGAGGGTTGAACCATGGGGAAAAGACCGATGATTTTCTTGTTAAATTCATCAACGTCCAATTCCATTGAGTCATTCACCTTTTTACATAAACAAATAATATCAGCATTTTTTAATCACCATGGTAACCAAAATCCGTAAAAAATGTAAAGAATGGAAATTATTTATGAGAAATGGATTTTGAAAACTTACAACGCCAGCGGAATTCATGAAGCAAGTGGCTTCACACTGAAAATAAAAAATTGAAAACGAGCGGGAAAATTTGAATTCAAAAATTTTAAAATTGATGATTTTTCATGGATAAAAAAATTAAAAAATGTTGCTTTGGATTTTCTGCCTTAAAAAGAGTAACGAACCAATCGGCTGTTCATATTGGTCAAGCAGGTGTTGTGAGCCGTTTGATTTCTTGGTGCTTCTACAATGTCAGAAATTGTCCATGGCAACGGTTTTCCATGGCAACACTCGGTCATAATTTGTTTTCCTCCAATTTTACACGCCGGTTGGATATTTACGTAGTCGTTCTGTTGAATACGCCAAAAGAATTCAAAAAATGCAAAATTTGCAAAAAATCCTAAAAATTGAGAATTTGGGCCTAAAATTGAGGATTTTTATGAATATTTCAAAACCTATAATTTTCAATATTGTCGTTTACATACTGATCAGTTTTAAAAATTATGCATGTACATTGATTGGTGGAACTTTGCTGAAATCGCCATTGTTCGGGATTCCATGAACACAAAGATGCTCCAGAGCATCAAGATAACACTTGTGAAATCCGAGGGGAGTGAAACAGGGAAATTTTGGATTTTTAAACGGTGTCATGCACTTGAAGTGTTTCTCCATGAGCAGTTTCAAATTGTCCTTGCTCTTTGGACCGATGCCTTTTGACAAGTGGTTGAAAAATTCCTGCGGTTTGATATTTCCTGCAGCGTCAATCTAAATCCCATCAAAATTAGTTTCTAATGTGTTCAACTATTTTCAACAAAAATCATGTTAAATTTTACCATTTGCACAAGTTATAATTTAAAATTTACCGCTCCAAGTTTTTTCAGCGAGCACGTGTAAGAGCACCACTAAAATCATAGAAAAAATCCCATTGAAAATGCATTTTAAAATCATAGAAAAAATCCCATTGAAAATACATTTTAAAATCATAGAAAAAATCCCATTGAAAATCCCATAAACTCGAAATTTCATACCAAAGGAGCGGGTTGCAAAATTCCATTTGGATCCGTCTTTGTAGAGATGGCGCATTCTCCGCTCGTCTCCGGCATCACAGTGGCGGCTTGTACAATATTTCCACGACAACAAGCAGCGCCATCTAGTCGACTCCTGTAAAAGGGTCTGTTTATCCAGGGATGATCCGGGAGACAAAATCGGAATTCATCTTCAAATGCTGAATATACGCGAGCTGTTCTATTTCCCGAAGCAACTTGAGCTTTGATAATCGGAGTTTGAGGTTGAGCCTGAGTTCTGTAGGCCTTTTTTGGCGTTGTAGCTTTTTGAGACTGAACACCGTTGAAACTTAAGGAGAGCTGGAGAATTAACAAGGGAAAAATTACAGTCGAAATTCTGGATCTGGATCTGGATCTGGACTGCATTTTGACTGAAAATTTTAAAAAAATATTCAAAAACCGTGAGACATGCTCTAAAACCTGAAACTTGTTAAAAACTAAATCCCGTAAAAAGAAAATGGATCATTTTATAACTTTAGCATGACAAAGGAGGAAAATTGGTCCTCGATGATTATTTTTATTACTCTCTAATTTAATTTCTGTATGAAATTAGCTCGTTCGTCAAAATACAATTGAAACCAAAATTTAAAACGCCAAAGCCGATTTTGAAAACGATCCATGAATAAAATTATATGATTAATGAACAAAAGATAAATAAATAAGTTTATCATGCTAACCCATTTTGATTGGAATTTATTATTTTATTGCCGGATTAGCACGCAGATGAAAACTGTATTCAAAATCTAGCTTATTTTTATACTTTGTCAGTTTTATCTCCGTTTTTACGTGTTTCTAAACCAACTTCCGGCCTGAAATGTTATGCGTTTGAAATTTCAAATAAAATGGAAATAAATTGCTAATGATCATTATTTTATTAGCCTCACAATTCACAATCAGTCATGAAATTACAATTACAATATTCCCGTACTTAAATTTTATCACGAAAGAGCGAACGAGCTGCAAAAAAACTGTGATTGCTGACATTATGAACTGTCAATTGTCATTTTCGTCTTTGGAAATTGGAAATCTGTTGCAAAATTTATGGTAGATATTAACTGAACGTTGAATGTAAATGCTCACGCAATTTTTATACCTGAATAACTTAAATATCCATAATCCATAATCCACAATTTTGCCCATGCCATTAAAAAACTTGAGTTGTCGAATTTCGAATTGTGATTGAACTGAGATGCAGGAAAATTGAATTCAGAGCGAATCATGATAAACAAGAGTGAACCTGAAAATCAAGGAAATGTTCTTTTTTTCTCCTTTTTTTTATTGACAGTTGATGCAGGTTTTTTTAATAAAAAGTGGTTTTTTTTTTGGAATTTTACGTGTGAAATGGTACAAATCATGTTCACATGTAGTTCACATGTAGAAATATCATATTTAGACACATTGCCAAAAAATATTAAAACATAAACCCTAAAATTATGCATGTGATATCGAATACGAAATTTCAAACATTATGTGTACTGTGTACACAACATATTCTGCATTTTTGCATTTTATTTGCATTCCATCGTACGTGAAATGTTTGGATAAGTTGACAACCGCTTCAAACTTTTCTCTATTGGCATTGCTGTAAAAACCATGCAAAAAAGGCATACCATAAATATAATAATTTTAGATTTCATGTTACAAACATTTGTAACACCATCCCCAATAGTGTATTTCTATCTCACTTTTAAGTCTATAAATAAATGAAAATTCGTGCCGTATATTCAAGTCCACTTGAGAGAGGTAAAAGTTTGTACCCATAAATACTATTTTTGATGTCCGTGAAGTTATACCGACATACCGACGTCGAATCATACCGACGCCCATAACTTTTTTGTTTCTCAATAGAATTTCATCAATTTTTTTCCACACCGTTCCTTGTGATGTAAGCCAACTATTCGAGGTGGCGGACGATGATTCCATTGACCCCCCTGTCCCCTGTAACCCAAAAACTGCCTTTTTTCAATATTTACCACAATTAAAAGCCCATAGACTTTTTGTTTCTCAATAGAACACGCTGAAATTGATAGAGAATGCTGATATTAACTTATTTAACTATATTCCGGTGGCGGACGGAGGTTACAGATCTCAGCGGTCCCTACAGAAAATCCCGAATTCGGATTTTGCCCACTTTTTTGACCAAATCCACAACAGACTTTTTATTTTTGCATGGATCTTGCTGGAATTGATAGGAAATGTTGAAATCAACCTATTGCGCTATAATAAGGTGGCGGATGGAAGTTACAGAGCTCAGCGGTCCCTACAGAAAATCCCGAATTCGGATTTTGCCCACGTTTTTGACCAAATCCACTACAGACTTTTTATTTTTGCATGGATCTTGCTGGAATTGATAGGAAATGTTGAAATCAACCTATTGCGCTATATTAAGGTGGTGGACGGAAGTTACAGATCTCAGCGGTCCCTACAGAAAATCCCGAATTCGGAGTTTTCTTATTTCTAGGATAAAAAGCGCAATAGGCTTTTTTTGAATGCATCACGCTAAAAGGAACAAAACATGTTGACACGGACACTGCTCACGATATTGTGGTTTCAAAAGTGAGTCACAATTCCCAACAATCCCCACAAAAATTGCGGATGTTTTATGTGATTTTGGATGTTAGTAATTTGTTGGTCTGGTCTGCTGCATCACAAATGCTGAAAACACTGCCTTTTTACTGCAACTTCTTTAAATAAAAGCCTCTGGATTTTTTAATGTTTTATAAACCACTCTGATATTCATAGAACAAGTGTTAGTGCACGTATCTTACGACAGGTCAATTTATACATATAAAAATAGACCAAGGAGTTTTGGGATATTTGTATTTTAATCCGGCATTTTTCCGGCAAGAGAGAAAAAAACAAACAGAAATTAATAATTGGCTATTGAGTTGAAAAACGTGAATAAGAGGCAATCGCAAAAAATCTGAAAAAGTGGTTGTAGATCCGAATGTTCAAAAAGTTATAAAACCAAAATAGAGAGCAGCAATCTTTACCTGTAAATATTTGAAAATGTAATATTCCTTGTTACATCAGCTACATTTGAATATTTTGATGCCAAAAAGAGCTTTTTAAATTTAACCTATAGCGTCGGATTGTCTATTCTATGACAGAACGTTTCAGCGCAATCCTTTGAAAATAAAAGTTGTTAGTAATGGTCTCAAACTACTGCTATTTTTCTCCGTACAACAACATAAATCTTTGCCTAAGAAACAGCCGAGGTCGATTTTCAATCTTTCAGCTAACACGAACATTCGTTACTTCAGAACAAAATGCCTCGTTCTGGGTTATCGAAGCGAAAGAAAAATGAAGCTCACACGGGTTTGTTGTTCATTTGGTCCTTTTTGCCACATGCTACAGCTTAGAAATTACTCTAGAAAAAACACTTTCTCACATGAACTGCATTTGATTCACCCATCAAATTTCTGCCCGAAAAAGCATGTGATTTAAACAAAGTATTCCTGGCCAAAGAAACATGGATGCAACTTGCATTTGCCTGAAGTTACAGATATTGAAATAATAAAAACGTGCGATTAAATTTAATTGTTGTAACAATCAATAGGGAACTCATACTAAATGATCGAGCCCTTAAAGCAAAAAAGACTGTTCCAAGCGAAAAAGCAAATTTTTTGTAACTGTAAATACAGCAGTTGCAATATTTTCATGCAATAGTTCAAAAAACGTGTGCAACTTTGGCACAGTACAGTCAACAAACCAACTACAATTGTAGCAAAAAAACAAATCATTGGCTGCGATTTCTACAATGTTCGATTTTAATTGAAAATGAAAAACCAGAAAAATTGGAATGCTCAGTATTTTTTTTACTCGTTTAACAGGCGTGCTAAAAAGCAACAAACCATTTATTACGTTTATAGAATATTATGGCTCCTCAAGACATATTTTAATAGGAACATTTAAAAATTAAGGTCAAGAGTTGGCCAATAGATTAATTACAAAACGCACATTCTGAATTAAATTGCAAGACAGAGCATGTACATTAAATTAGATACAAAAGGCATAAAACTTGGCACTAAAATCTTTTGACCAACAGTAATTAATTCTAATACATTTTGCTTTCGCCTATTGTTGTAAGCTGACTTTGTTTTTAGGTTTTGTTAATGAGTCCTACGGTATTTCCTAACTTCTACAAACGCACAAAATGTACTCTTGCCACAATTTCATCAATGGTTTTGGTATAAGAAAATGCATACAAAAATAGGGTCAAATTTCATATCAATGCCTTGAAAATTTCCGCAATGGGAAAAATTCAAGGTCAAAGTCAACTGGTCAACAGGAAGTTCAACAGACGTCAAGCAAACTTGCACTGCAAAACCATTTTTCTCTTAGTAAAACATCCCAAGAATTTTGTCCGGAAATTATAAATCATTTTCAAAATTTAGAATCAAATCAAAGTCCACCACAGACTACTTCCAAAGGACTTGAGAAAGCTAGAGTTGAATTCGTCGCATTAAGAAAATCGACAAGAAATCGAAGTCAAAAAACAAAACAAGTGCAATTCTAAAGCCAGTGTCGATTTCAATCCCAAATTTACGCCCAAGTCAACGTCAAAGTTCAACGTCTACAAAAAAATTTCAAAATTTAAAACCAATTGTAGCTCTACCAGAAAATTTATCCAAAGGTCTTGAAACCCGGAGAAACAAAATTCTCAAATCAAGCAACCACAGGGAAAATCTCAAAAAGAAAAAGATTCCAAGTTCAAGTCAAAGGCAAAGTTCAACGCGTGCCCAACTACAACATGAAGAGCTCAAAGCTTATTTGATCAAAAATCGGCCTAA
>JAQGBH010006783.1:0-11939 GCA_034698265.1 Sminthurinus aureus
CATTAGCGTACATACGGCGACCATAGAAAAAATTCTAATAGTACGGCAGCAGCACAATAAGAGAAAATACGGTATATGCATAAAGTAAATAACTATACAGCTGCTCAAAAACTGTAGGTTTTAGGTTCAAAGTAATTTAACGGATGTCAGAAAGTTCCAGCTCCATCTGTTTACTTTGCAGTTTTAATTTATTCTACACAGAAGAGAAAAACATTCGGTTTGTGCTTCGTGCGTGCAAACTGCAAACAGTTCAGCGAGATATAAACGTAAATATACGTACAATGTTCCATGTACACAGTAAATACAAAGAATATCTTTACACTGTACACATCAGTACTTATATAGCAGTTGCACGCACACTCAATCTGCTATGAAAGCCTAATCAGTTTTGGATCATTAGTAGAGAAAGTATCGTAAGTAGAGAAGGAGAAGGATTTACAATTTTACAATTTTGTTGTTCCTTCTAATTTCTAATAAGTGTTAGGAATTATGATGATTGCCGTAGCAAATACGAATACAGAGTACACTCAAAAGGGATGTTTGATGAAATTTTGAGCTCCCCTTGAACAAAACTACTGTTTTTATTTTCAGACTTACGTAAAGTATAATCTAGTATAATATTATGTTTAGAGTATAGACTATATTTTCCATTCATTTCAAAACAATCAATATATTTGTATTTTCTTCTACAGCTAATTTTAAGAGGCGTTGTAATTTGTTTGTTCAGAAACGGGAAACGGGAAACGGAACATCAGGTTTTTCGAGAAAATATTGTGTTTATTCACGTTCTATAGTTTTTGCTTGGAATTCTTCCAGGTTTATAAAAGTTAGAAAAGCAAATTAGCTCTTATATAATATATTATAGACTATAGAATATAAAATCAAAATTCAAAATTGATTCCAAAGATATTGTATTTTCCCCAGTTTAATTTTAGATTTTAGACCTGGAAACTTGAAATCTAGTATAACAATCTACAAAGTTGATCCCTGCAGCCTGTATCATGTGTAAAACACAAAACAGCTTAGTTATCAGTTTATATACTCATATACTTATATTATTCGTAGTTCTGAGTTATCTATTTTTCTACTAAAAATTAAAAAACGGAAGACAAGAGAGGCACTCGTAACTTCTTGACGGTTACGGCTGAAACAATGCCTATTAATAGACAAGGAAAATATCTGTTGTCTGTAGGCAAAAGAAGTTACAGAGCGGAAAAGAAATTTTGCTGAGTTTTGCATCTGGAATCTAAAATCTGAAACCTGGACTTTAGCAATATTTCATCGGCATATTATCATGTGTGCATGTACAATATTATGTATGCAGATAGCGGGTAGGCAATGGGCATGTGTGCTTTTATAACGCATACGTTGCTTGTCAATATGATTATTTCATATCAGTTTCAACATATCAATAGGCAATAGATTATGAGTGGGCTGATAATAAAAGAAAGGATACAGATATACAGATAGCATAGCTACAACTTTATGCAAATCGTTTAATCTGTTCTTTCATATTCTACGTTCTTCATTCTACATTCTACATTCTATATTCTGCATCACACTTTTGGAAAACACTTCTGACCTCACACACGTCTCCTCTGACACTCTCAAGCACAGAGACTTTGTTCTTTGTTCAGATAAAACAGCAGGGAGCGGAAAGGAAACTTTTTCAGTGCACTCATCCTTGCTGAGATCCTGTGCATACAGATTATAAGTACTGGATACTGGATGCTGGAGCATCTGAATGACGCAATGAATCTTCATCTCTCTCGCTCTCCCTGTCTGTTGTCTAGAGTCTAGAGTCTGGAGTCCGGAGTCCGGACAAAATGAAAATGAAACCAATCCATAGACACACTAAACAGTATACAGGATGCAAACTTTCCTTCTTGCATACATATTATATATTATGCACTGAGCACTGAGCACTGAACACTGAACTTTGAGCGTTGAACGTTGAGCATTGAGCATGACAGGAAATTTCCAACAGCCTGCATAAAGACCCAAAGTGTTTGTGTGTAAAATACTGAATGCTGAACACCCAGTAAGCGGAAACCAACTTCTAGATTCTGTAGCATCGTCTACGTTCGACGTTGGGAATTTCTATAGTAACGATTCTCACACATTAATCTTAATGGTCCAGGGATATTTTCTCCCGTCTGTTCTACTTTCTCCTTCATGATGCGTTCCCGTCCTTTACATACAAAGTAAACACAATGCCAACGTCATTGCATTTTGTTCATTTTGAATTCTGCATTCTTTATACATTTATACATAAGAGAAAAATTGGCAAAACTCTCTTACAAGCGAGTAAAAGTGCTTACTTTTTTCTCCTGCATACACACCTACACACATGGATACATTGTTAAGTATAATAATATAAACTGTACACTGCACAAAATTCCAATAAAAACATGTTTTCTCCAATTCCCATCGAATTCTCCAGTAACCAAGAACCAAGACGCTTGTCCTTGGACTTGTAAACACAAATTAAAATGAACCAAGACACAAGACACAAGACAAATTCTTTCATCATGTCCAATGTTCAATGCTCAAGTATCCAGTAGCACATGGTATGTGTAGTTGAAGTTGCCAGTTCCCAGAAGTCCGGCTATCTACTATCTACTATAAAGTAAAGTATTCTCTTCCTATTATATATCTTGCTAATTAAAAAGGAGTCCTAAATTATCTATGTTTTTTGGAGGTTTCCCAATATCTTTTCGGAGATAGTGCTTTTGTGGTCCAGCGTTGTGAATTGTGAAGACGACTGGTGAATGTGTAACATGGGTATGTAATTCCTAGTAAGTTTCCTCGTGATATATCATTGGTACATGTAGCTACATCTATGTATGTGCTACATTTTCCATAGTCAGTACTTATTATTATATCAGAAATGTACTAGCATCGCTTTTGTGATACTAATAATATAATATAATATAGTATAATATAGGCAATTCATGAGCTCCCGGAGAATTAATTAGACCACAAGAAATCAAACTATAGACTTTGGGCTGTAGACCTTAGATACGCATAATTTGAAGCCTAACAAGTATCAAATTAAAAGAAATTCTGAAACGATTTTAATAACCCGATTTTGCTATCTACATGTAGGAGAAAATTAAGGAAAAGTTTTCAGTTTTCAGACCTACAGCAAAGTTTTTCAAACAAATCAAGCAAAATTAAGTCCCAAATAGCTTCAAAATATTTTCATCATTTGGCTAAAAATATTAGGTGTTAGGACTTTCAGGAAATACCAGCAAAGAAAAAAATCAAAACTCATAGCTCTCTTTTTTATTCCGGTAAAAGTTTGGATAAACCGTTATCCTGTGACTCATGTAACTACTTAAAGTGCATAAAAATACAAAAGGGAAATCAAGATATCTAGTATCTAGTATCTAGGTTTAGCCATAAAATATTAACGAAATAAGGATATGGAAAAGGAACAAGTGGAATGAAAACAGAGGCACAAAAAGAAAAGAAATGTGGAAAAGTATCTTTTTGCATATTGTTGTTACCTTGTAATTTTCTACGATGGAATCGAGGAGAACCGAGGAAACTGTTTTTAAGTGTATTGAGTCTTGATCTCCAGTGAGCAAGATGAGGAGAACCCGGTGGTGTAGGATTCTGAAGAACACTAGACATCCCAGGAGTCAGGTTGTCTTGGTCGTTCAGCCCACTGGAAGAACTAACATTTGCAACACGGTGCGGCATCTTTGGCGAGGGGACGGGGGATGAAGGAATCGAAGACGATAGTGACGAGTGGTTTGTTAAATGGAGGCTCGGTCGTCGATGGCGACTGGAAACAAAACAAGAACAAATATCACAAATTATTCAACTTATTAGTATACAATTTATTTAATCAATTCAATCACATTTACATTTCATCCATAATACATAATACACAATACGTAAGGCTGTTACATTTTCCATTTACACTCAAACACATTACACATTGGTTTTCTTGTAATACAATTAATTTCATTAATCAATTTGCGACAGTAAATTAAATTCAACAAGAAAAAGAGAAACTACTCTTTTCTTGCACCATTATTCTAAGTACAAATTAATTTCATTTCGGTACCATCATCTTTTTCTTGTGATGATACTAAAATGAAAACATTTATATTCCACGTTTTCATTTTCATATCAACAGAAATCATCCTTATGGTAATTTTTTCCTAGACCATTCCAATTTAACTCAAGCCAATTAAAAATGCCAGAGAAACATGAAAATACAATACAATTCACTTGATTCAGTTTTTACTCTTGACTCTTGAATCTTGACCCTCATCTGTTTGAAATCAGTTTTCAATTTATGGAGCATGGAGTAGTGAAAGCTATGAGGCCAGAGTCTAGAGTAAAAACGAAAAAGAGGAAGAAAAAAATTGGCCACTGTGGTTAGAATAAACTTTATTCAGCTTTAAATCCGCTTCTTTTGTTGTTGCCCTCTTGAAGCCATGGCAAACAGAGACAGAACCAGAATCAGACGGATGTGTACTCTTCTACAAACTTTTTTTCTACAATCTACGATCGTTCATCGTTCTTTTCAGTTGACTCAAGAAAATTCCATAGTAACCCTTGTATAGACGATACACATTGTACAAGTTTCTCTCTATTCTGTCTTCAGATAATGAGATTCCGCTTCACTGGATCAACTATCATTATCTAGTTCAAGTCATGATTCCATACTCCCCACGACGTAGAAGCTCCATGAACATGAACATGAGCTTTTGTCCTCCACTTTTGCCTTTCCTCGGAAATATTGAACGAAAAAAGTTTGAGGGGAACAACGCGAGTCTAAAAACTCTGAAGACTTGACTCTTGACTTGACTGACTTGACAGACTTGGCTCTCCCATGTCATTTCTCATCTTGAAGTAAAAAACGCGGAAAAAAATGTAGAATGTTTTTTATCCATACACTCGAACATTGAACATTGAACATTGCAAATTCCAAATTCCACCAAAAATATTAAGATTATTACACATGATACATACATGTGTGCACAATATACAAGAAAAGTGCACAATAAAATACATATAAGATGAATGCAAAATGTACACATGTGTCTTGTGTGTAGTGTGTAATATGTGCCTAAAAGCACAACATGAGTCTAAAAATGTGGGTAAATAAGAGTGAAAGGTAGAGAATCCCCTGTCCCTCGGAAAAACTTATTTACCTGTCTCCAGGGGAAGTACCACGTCGTACCTGGACAATAAATTATCGTGCGTCAAGGACATATAATAAATGTACATCGTCTATTCTACATTCTACATTGTACGTTCCATTGGAACTTTGGTTATTTCTTTCCCTAAAAGTTGCAAATAATTTTTCAAAATACATATACAGTACACGGTATTTTTTCATATTTTTATAGATATTTTAAAAGTTTCTGTACATTTTTAGTTTGTGTCAACTGACCAATGACTAATTTTCAATTAAAAAAGCTCCAGAAGTTCCAGAACATTTATTATTCATTCTTGTTAACTAATGCTTTTGCAATGCGGTTGCCATAGTTACAGATAGTAACTAAAATACAAAGCCCAAGAAAGCCAGGGAGTTTGTATTTTGTATAATATAATAGCTTTTATTTTAGAAACTGGAATTCTACAAGTCCGTCGGTAGTCTGTATTTTATTCCGGAAATCCGCAAATGTAAACCGGCAGCTGCTGCTCTGCAACCTCCAATATCAAACAAAACACATCAAATGAACCCACAAGGTACTCGATACTCGCTGCTCGATACTCGATTTTGCTCAAAAGTATACATTTACACTACTACTAAATGTTATATGCATAAAGGTTCATTATGCTACGGATTTAGATTTGGATACCAATTCGTATTCCGATTTAGATTTGGATACCAATTCGTATTCCGATTCGGACTATGACCTGGTGTTTGGACAGGAAAAGGACTGTCTGACCAACGTCACTTAAGTTGATGGAGACTGATGAGGTTAGACTTGGAATCGAAAACGAAAACGGAATCGGAACAAAAGTATACAATATAAAATACAAAAGTTAGAGTTGGAGAGAAAGTTGAATGTGGAATGAGGAAAAAACCAAATTTCTTTCTATTTATACCTAATGCACGACATTCTAAATACACTATAAGTCCTGTGTAAACACAGCATAAGTCTGGTCAATGGTCAAGCTTTGTACTTTGTTCTGTGTATTGTGTATTCAGTAATCCAAGTTAACAAGCTCCAACTTAGTCTACAGAACTTCCATTTCCATGCTCAATGTTCACTAACCACCAAAACCCAACACACCAACATACAGCATACACGTGTCCAAAAGACCAACAGAAAGTAGTAAAATTTCCGTGTTTTATTCTCAGATGGATGTATATGTATTTAGAATTTGGAATTTGGAAGCACAAAACACGCAATGGAGTCCCTTTCATTCTTTTTTTTCGATTTCATTGCCACAAATCTTGTGGCTTGTGTGGTAGCCGAAAAAAAGAACAAGTAAAAGGCGAAAAGAAAACGCAGGCGTTGTCATACAAAATCATTTTGCTCATACAATTCATACATGAAATTGAAAAGACGTCCTCTTCACTCAAATTTCTGCATAAATAAACTTTTTTCCCAACAGCAATGCATAATGCATAATAAATACAAGTGGAAACAAGTGGATAAATCTAGAATCTATGAAGAATCTTTGTCGTTAGAATCCATTTACAATGAGCCTGTCAAAATCATCGTGATGCTCATAATTATTATTATTATTATTCAAAGAAGTTTTAAAGGCACAAATTATTATTATTATTATTATTATTATTATTATGGCAATGAAGCTTGCCGATTGACGACACATATAAAGTTGTTCATCTTGTCAAGTCTCAAGTCTCAAGTCTCTAGTCTCAAGTCCATGAATAACAAATTTCTCATGAATAGACAATAGAATAGACTAAACTTGAAACTGAAATTCAAAATCAACTTCATGAGAGTGGTGCAAGTGACGTAAATGAGAAACTATAAAGACAAATAAATCTTCATTTATTAATCATTGGAATGACATATTCAATATTTAGTAGATGAGATGTGAGGAAAAAACAATCCGTATAATATATGGTACACATAAATTCTGCATAAGTACAATGTACACTATACACAGAAGAAATGCAATTTTGTCGCAAGTTCTTTGTTCTTCGGTTACAAAAAGCCAAAAATAGCTCAATGTTATCAATTCTACAGGATACAAAAGAGGAATAAATTTAGGTGAAAATGTAAAGATACTTTCCACTTTACTTTGTATAATACATTATAAAATAATAGCATATTATTTTGTTCAAAGTGTGAGAAAAGGTTAGAGTTGAACTTGTTTTAAATGTGACAAGAGTCAAGTATTTATTTGTGGAACTCTTGTTTTTGCTCAAAGCTCCAAGGAAAAGCAGATGAAGGAAAACAGAGTTTCCAAGAGTTTTGCTACATGAAAAAGTTAGATGAAAGCTTCAACTCCAGACTTGAGACTGGAGAACTGGAGAGTTGAGACTCTAGACTTGAGACGGGCGGAAAGAATGACAGAAAACATGGTAACATGGTGAAATTGAGGATAGGATGATGAGAAAACACAAAATGTACATACTTAGAATACACTTATGGTGAATTCTTTTACATACTATCATCAAGTATTAGTATTAGTAGTTGTCATCAGATTGTAGATATTTTGTACACAGTTAAGATCTAGAATCTGGAATCTAGAATCCAGAATCTGCAATATCTTGAGGGAGAGAAATGGAGTGAATGACTTCCTTCCATCACTTTTCATCCTCTACTCTATATTTGACATGCTCTGTCTATGGTCTACAGTCTATACTCTATATGCTATGCCGAGTTTCATTCGTGTGCAAATCTGTCCAAAAGTGAGTGCAAAGTTTCGTCCTTTTACCACTCATCCTTTCAAAGCCAAACCAGCAGCAGTACAGACTACAGACTAAAGACCAAGATCGCAGCATATGTACAAGTCGTAGCACAAGTATCTTAGGCAGTAGACAGTAGACAGTAGACAGGATGAGAAGGAGATCCCTCATTTGGAATTTGGACATCTTTCCCTATTCACTAGTCACTATTCACCATGTATTATATTATACATGTATGGTATATGAAAAGAAAAATCCTAGTCATATCCGACGCCCGGATCCGGATCTGGATCTTGGGATTTTCGGATTTCTTGAGCGCAAAATATGACGCATGTCTTTGTCATTCTCCAACACTCATGTTCCACTTACTTGAACACAGGACACAAGATTTAATGACCTTGGGAAGGAAAATAATGTCAGAGCATTTATCTCTTCTGCGCTTCCTTCGACATTTATACATTATCCATGAAACGTGCTGTGATATGTTTATTTATTTATGGTACATGTCTCAAATAGAAAATTTAAAACATCAAAATTTAAACTTAACGAAACCAATCCACAATCCAAAAAGAGCTAAACTATCTTAAAATTTCTATTCCTAGTCGTAAGAACCAAGAATCTAGTTTTTCCCTCAATGTTGAATGTGGTAAAAAGTATAAAGTATCAATAACCTGGCCCCAAACTCAGACATGTCAATGTAAATTTAAATTGTAGATTTGAACTACGATCTGAGACAAATACAGAAAATACTTTAGAAGCTCAAAGCTCAAAGCTCAAAACTCAAAGTACAGAGAACAAATTCAGTCCAACTCTGGTATTTTTGTAGCCATTTATCTAGATTCTAGATCTGCCTTTAGGATATTTATAACGTACACAATACACAGTACACAGAGAAAGAAAAAAGTTTTTCACGACTTTTTTTCTCAGTAACTCCACTTCCTTCCAAATATCATTGTACATAAGACGAGGCGAAGAAAGATGAATAACAACAACAACAACCGGATTCGGATTGGAGACTGTGAATTCAAATATCAAAAACAAATACACCTGAGAGCGATTTTCATTGTCACTTCCGCCGTATATCTTGCGTTTCTTTCCGTGTTCAAAGTTCAAAACTCGAAACAATACACAAAACAAAATATCATCCTCCATATTGATACTCCATACTCCATACGCCATACGTCATACTTTTTCACTGGTTTCCAATCCATACGATCTTTTCCGCCATCGCGGAAGTGACATAAAAAATATGTAAAAAGTCTATATATAGTCTACATTACATTGTGCATTGTAAATTGTAAATGCATAAACTCATGGGCAAAGATACCTAAAACCTAAAACCGCCTACAAATATCAGATATGTAAATTTAGGCGTTGCAACTATTTGTAGGATGTAAAAGTGCGGAGGATGAAAGGGGGAAAATCATCATGAAATAAAATGTAAACTAATACCCTGTCTGCATGCACATGCATTGTATACATCTTCAATCTACAATCTACATGAGACCGTATATTCGTAAACTCGGTGTGGGGATTTGGAAAGGATAAAAAGGTGAGTGAGCTGGTCGTTGTAGTTGTCGGTTGGACTGGACTGAATACTGAATTGGACTGGTTCGAGCAATCAAAAAGAATTCAATTCAATTTTATGATATGTTCACCACTTTTGTAATAAAGTTTTGCTCCATCAAATGGATCTACGGATAAAATAAAATATCCAGTTGACAATCCCTCTATCAACTATCAACAGGGAAGGGAAAAATTCATAGTCATAGCTCTGGTAAAAACAGAAAAAAGGAGAGAACTATACACACAGAATTGTGCATGTGTAAAAACCTTTACGTGCTCTGTGCTCTGTACATTTTTATTCCATAAACAGAAAGGGAATATTGTCTCGTAATTCGTAGTAAAGGAACCACGGGTGAAAAGCCGTTTTTTATTTAAATGATGTTACTTTTTTCAATGTGTGGTCCAGTGTTCAGTGTCCAGTACCAAATGCCGATTGCCAAGTGCTGCACACAACACAGTTGCAATTTTCACATAAAAATAGCCCTCACAACCTTTTTACTACATACTCTATACAAAAGGTGTAGACTGTAGACTGTAGACGGTAGACATTTAAAGATCGTAGATCCTCAGTCCTCAATGTGAAACCATCTTTTCAACGTACATCACATGTGATAACATGTCAACCCATGTCGTATCATACGTCAACACTCAACACTACCATTTTATAGCTTATAAAAAAATTCACATCAATCTGACACTTCAGGTATCTCGAATCTTCATCATGATAAAACAATTCAAAGCATTTATTTGCTCGCTAGTTTACAGCTTCAGAGGCAACTCCAATCTCGAAATTTCAGCTCAAAACGTGCCTTTTTTTATAAAAACTAAAATCATAATTATCCTCTTGGTCTGCTTAGCCGTTGTTAAGGGCGAGTCAGTGCCTACAAAATGTACATGAACGTATACATTAAATGTAATTCACGGGATAGATAAAAATGATGACTTGTGGCGAATTTTATAGAAAAACAGTTGCTTTTTTGTGCTTTCAGCAAATGAAGGTAGTTAGTTTACTTTTTTGTGGAGTGGAATGAGTTGACGGTCAGTTTCAGTGTCAGTGTTAGTTGTCCAAAACCTAAAATCTACAGTCCAAAGTCCAAAGTCCATCGTTTGACATTGACTACTATTTTAATGCTTGTGTGAAAGACGTGTCAATTCCACGCCATCCTGTGACATAAAAAGCTGAAAGAATTGACACTGGAAAAAACTTGATGCTTATCGATCGCTACACTTGATACTTCATACCGCACACCTCACCTTGTACCGATTATGTCCTGTAGATTGTAGATTGTTAAGCTCTGGTTTCTGGCTGGATAATACAATAAAATGGGAAATATATCCATTATCCGTAGTCCGTCGTCCATAGTCCATAGTTCATAGTAGCCATCAATTTGTCTACCTACAGACTAAACTCTAAATCATGTACAAAGTAGAAATTGGGCATCTTTAGCTTTCCACTGACAGCAGTTGGATTGAGTTTTGTGTTTTCTGCCTCTATCATGCCCAAAATAGCACAAAATGTTGCTACATCTGTAGTTCCCATGATTGATTTTTATAGATATGTGAAACTCCAAAACTCTAAAAGAAATAGATCTGGCAGAGGCTTTTCTCTCTATTGTCTATATTTTCTAGATCCGAGATCCACGTAGAGAAAAACAAAGCATGACCAAAAATAAAACCAATGGAAAATGGAAGGAAATGAACCAAATGATTTGACAGGGCAAAAGCAGTATAAAAATAAAAATAACTCGAGTCCTGGGTAATCGTTCATTGGCCATCGGTCATTTGTGAAAGTGACAATTCTAACTGTATCAAGTCCAGTGGATTGAAGTTCCTAGGTTCTAGAATCTAGAATCTAGAATCTAGAATCCAGAAGTTGCGCTATTTTCTTTCCATCACGTGTATATTTTGTATTAAGTACATATTATTGCACCTCTAGAGACTAGAGACTAGAGACATCCTTTTGTTCGTCTCGTATTTCCGTATGGCTCTTAGTTCAATTTCATTCTGTAGTTATTCAACGGAAATGTAACACTAAAACTGCAGCCTACTTTTATCACGACGGGATAATTTGTAATACTTGTAGGAGGAAATAGTTCTTTGGATTTTGGACTTTGAATTTTATACCAGTTTAAATAAATCTGCAAACATTATCGTTCATGCATTGCAATGATTTAAAAATCCTAATAAACAAGTTTGAACATTTTGTAGTCTCAGGATGAATTTCTGCACAAAATCTGGGGTTCTCATCGACAATTCAATATACATCAACATCAACGTCAACGTCAATCACCAATCTCTGTGGGGGAAATTGAAAAGTAGGAGCCTGCACGTATGTAGTTTTATACGTTCTATAGATCCAATCAAAGCTACAACGTTATTATTTTCAACCACGATTCTTCTTAGAAAAGAATCGACCACCAAACAGTACAGAGCTTTCCTTTTTAGGAAGCGAAGCTGAGTATTGTTTTCGTAAGATACGGCTGGCTGGCTGGCTGGCTGGATGTGTACATTGGGG
>JAQGBH010006784.1:0-11938 GCA_034698265.1 Sminthurinus aureus
CTTACATCAAAAGGAACAATAAAACGGGGTGGCACTCTGGATCAGACGAAAAAAGTGAAAAGTGACGAGGTCTAATGCACATTGTACACTCTACACTTTACACTGTACACTGTGTATTGTTCATTGTACTAGAGGACAAATGGAAAGCACGGTTGCATGAATGGCTGAATGAATAGGTGAATTGGTGAATGAATGAATGAATGGAAGTATCCGTACACGTACCATGTACAAAGTACAACGTACATGGTTTATGGATTCAAAGGAAATCCTGAGTAATTCCTCTCAAATTAGCTCCAATAACAAACCGAATAAGCTCTAGATTCTAGATTCTAGATTCTAGAATTTAGGCACATGCAACAAATTTAAAGCCTTTCTGGCATCTAGCATCATAATCTGAGTCATAGTCATAATCTGAATTTGAATTGGAATCGGATACATGAGATACATTGGATACATCAACCAATAATAATACACGGTAATCTACGTAATCTACTTGTGACATGGATTTAAATTACAAGACACAAAGCTCAAGGCTCGAGATACAAGACACAAGACACATTGACATGACATGATACATTGTCTATTGAACGCAGGGTTTATGGTGATTATTTCAACATCATCCCAAGTTCCACTAGAGATAACTACACATTACACATTAAATGGAAACTGCAACAGCATCCTTTACATTTATTATAGAATATATACAGTGTGCATTACGATGTACGTTGCAAGTTCTAGTGCACAGCGTACAGTGTATAGTAAGGAGATTGAAAAGATTTACCCAGAGTACTAAGTTTATATCTTAGAAGTTGTAGAGAAAGTACAGTTGCACTACTTCGTAATCACTCAAGATCAGGGTAGGAGAGCTATGAACTTCAACCCAGGAACCAGGAACCAGTAACCAGGAGCAATAGTAATAGTAATAGTAAACATCTATAAAAATCCCTACCATATGCTTTACTCGGACTTGAATCTTGAATCTTGAATCTTGAACATACAATAATAAAGATACACAACACGAGATAGCAAAACTGGATGCATGTATGAGAAATGAGAAAGGAAGGCTGTACAAAAGTACAAAGGCTGTATGTTGCATATTCTGTAGTAATAATGGCCACCTCTGCTGGGCTCTGATGCGGCCAGTATTAGTGCTCCATTTCTCTCGACAAAAAACTAGATAGAGATAGAGCCTGCAAAAATTCAGAAAGTAGCAGAGAAACTACCCAAGTATTCATGTCGTAAAAGTAAATACATATGGACACATCTGTGCAGGACACACTACACACTGTTCACTACTCAGTGTTTAGCCTTTCACTCTTAAAATAAACTGGCGAGTACAATGTACTTACTTATGGTAGCATGTTAATACGACTACGACTACAACTACTGCTTTTTCCTATTCCCTTGACAATTTTTATCGTTCATTTGCATGGCTTTGATGCTTGATACTTTCAGATTGCCATTCCCATTGCCTTTCTACTCCATTCTCCATACAGATACAGATTTCTGATAGTGAATGGTGAATGGGTACTTGGGACTTGGGATATTGATCTCATTCAGGAACTGCAATTGTATTGTATTGTGCCTTTTCCGTTCTAGAGTAAGATGAGTATTATACATTGTATAATGTACAATGTAGAATATAGAAGGAGTCAAGCTAAAGACCTCCTCCAGATTCCCTTCTTTCCAAGTCCATGATTTTCAAACGTACAATGTATAAGGTAAATACCATACACCATACGTAATCATTTATTTTTCCTGGAGCTGGAGCTGGTATTGGAGATAACAGTGCACAGTAAATTGAATTCATATTATGCATATTTATGTTCTACAGCGAAAATTCTCATGTGCATAATGCAATACAGTGTAAAATGTACAGTGTACATTGTACAATCACTTGCCCTTTTGTACTATTTCATACTATTAACTATTAGCCCACCGTTTATCTCAAACTGTCAGAAACATTAGTGTTCACAAACTACAAACTACAAACTTTTTCCTTTGAATACATATGCAAATGTACACATGTATAAATACTTGATGTAAAAAAGTTAGCACAAGTTCACGGTGGGCTGAAAGTGGAAAGTGCACATTACATATGACATACATAATTCCAAATTCCAAGTATCGTATCAAGTCTAGGTCTAGAAATGACGTAGACTGCTTGCGTCTATCCGGTGGGAAAATAACGTAAATATGATGTGGCGATGATGTACTACATATTGTTCTCTGTTTGGTGTGTGGAACAATTTAAAGAGTGCTAGTGGAGTTTGTATAATTTAGAAAAGTGCTTGATTTATCCATGTCAGTAGTTGTTATGATATTATGCTTAGTCATTTTTTGGCTATTACAATTCTGTAAAAGCGACAATAAAGTTTTCTCTCTCTTAAAAGGAATGAACAAAACTTACATTAGTTTATTTATAAGTAAGTAAACACACCTTTTATGAATAAAAAAATAATGTCAATATCAATATCAATACCAATATCAACATCGGTAGCAATGGAAATCGAGATACACATTAGCCGCTCTATATTTACGCAAACAAAACATGGAATAAAATAGATGGATATGCACAACGGTGCTGGAATGAATATACGAATATACTTGTGGATAGAGGTGAGATAAATAACTTTCCCCGTTCACGTTGATATTGATGTTGCTGTTGCTGTTTTGTTCATTCTTTCCAAATGTAAATTGACTTGTGCAGTGTGCACTCTAGCATGCATTTTCCCTGCGAAACCAAACCAAACCCTGCCAAGCCAAGCCAAGTCGAAGCAAGTCAAGTCAAGAGGAGTTGCTTTGTTCTTGGGTACAAAAATTCAAGGAGTGTGGAAAATGTGAATGTAGAATGCTGAAAAGAAAAAAGAAACACTTGTGTTTGCCTTGTGTTTTATTGTTCCATCTCCACTTTGTGGGAGCCGGAGGACCTCTTTCAGGTGAATTCAATGGGATTTGGTTTGAACAAAGCTGAGCTGAGCTGAGCCGAGTTGAATCGGGATCTGAATCTGGATCTGGATCCGGATTTTGTACCAGGATCTTTTCTCTAGTTGTTTACTTTACTTTACTTTCACCCATCCGCATTACACATGAAAATATCCATCTACTTGCATATGTAAGATAAAGTGGAGTATGAATGTACATTGTACATTGTACATGATTTCATTCACTAACCCTCGTACATGTATCCTGCACTCTGGGTTTAAGAGAAACCACCAGTAGCTATGTAAATACAAAATACAAAGTACAAAATACAAAATATAAATCCAAACAGAAACCCAGTAGCAGAAACCTCTACTCCAAAGCCATGATTCTCTAGTTCTCCAGTTCTCCAGTTTTCTAGTGGAAAGCAATTCAAGTCAAAATCCATATACACATCCAATTCTGCTAGCTGTACACTTTAGATTGAACAAAGAATATAGAGTAGACTCAAGTCACTATACATTTTGGATATCAATGTAGTCGCATGTAAGCGATTTGTGGATTGTCGATTGGATCGATATGAAAAATTTCAAGTTTCCTTCCTTCCGCTGAATAAACATTTTAATATTTTATTGGCTACAGCAAAACAATTCAAAAATAGTAAACATAAATATATCAGTAAAACAAATCAGAGTAGTCGTCACAGGAAGCTATTTCTCAATTATTTCATGCAATACTAATATTCTAAACCGACCGTTTGTACGTTTATGACAAAACTTGGCAAAAAAAGATCGTTGATTTATGCTTATTTATAGATGAGGTAAAAATACACAAAAATACGAAAAACATGTTTTTGTAGAACAAAATAATCAAAAGCAGATAATGCAAAGTCCACAGTCGGTATCCGGAATCGGCCACAAAAAGTAGTGGGTAAAACAAATTATCGACCTTTGATATTTTACGTGGTGGCGGGTGGAGAGGTTGGGAGAGGTAACAAAATTGTGAATTGAGTAGAGATTTCTCTTCAGCATTTTAACCTATTGCAATTGGAAAAGGCAATGATGACGATGATGATGATGGTAATGGCACTGCTAGTGCTGCTGGTTACTTGTAGTGAAGATTGTAGATTGTGGAAATGAGGATTATAAAACAGAGCATAAAAGGTAAATGAATGTGGATGCATGAAAGTTGATGCTCGTACAAACTACACGCTACAAGCTACAACAATAGAAATACGGAGCATATGTTTCATTACACATGTGCATTTTCATCTGCGGAAAGAGTCAAGGTTTAATGTATAATGTCTAATGTCTAATGGCCATCAATAAAACTCAAACAATGAGTGCAATACATTAGGAAATAGCAGTGGGTTTAGTGCCTTGACTTTAACTTTACACTTTATGTCTACCACACTGTACACTGTACACTTTTACTTTATGCTGTGTATACAGTATACGCGATATTATACAAGCATCCATTCAAAATATTGCATAGTGTTGACAGCAATGTAGAATGTAGAATGTAGAATGGAGAATGTTTTGCCTAAAATTACAGTTATTGGATTGGTTATTTTGCAACTTTGCAACTTAACATGTAATTTGTGAACCTCCGTTATTATCATTATTATTATTATTATTATTATTATTATTATCTTTATGGTGTTGATGTTCCTACATCAGTAAGCTGTAAACACTGCAGTAGTACAATACCATTCATAATGATGATGATGTTGATGACACTGGTGAAATTTCCTACAGCAATTTTACACTGTTTACTGTAAATTGTAATTTACACTTACACATTTTTATGAAAATTGGCGCTTGAGAAAATTCAAGTTCAACTTGTTTCTATTGAATTTTAAACTTGTCGTAAAAGTCAAAACTTGATCTGATTTTAGTCAGCATAAAGACAATAATGGTAAACAATTAAACTGATGCTGTCCTCAGACATGGTTGAGCAGAAATCTTAAACATTTTCCCTCTTAAACAGCAGATTTTTCTTTCTCCATAGGAAAAACGTAAACAAGTCCAAGATTTAAATGCATAAACTATGAAGTCAAAATTATGTAAATGCTAAATACGCTGCAGAGAAAGAATGCACTATGGTTTATTTGCAAATTTGCATCTTTGGATGCAGCTGCATGATGATGCTTTTTTATATAGAGAAGAACAAAATTTGCAAACTTTAATAGCAACAAAAGTTTGTGATTCGTTACAGTGAAATAAAAGTTTTATGTTTCGTAACAGCTCGGTCAAAATCCAGTCCATAGATTGTGAAGAACGGATGGATTGAAATTCGGTAAACGCGATCCGCAATCCGAGTCTAGGAAAATCAAGTTCAATTTGTTTTTGATTTTTGATTGTATCTTGAGGAAGCAAATTTGATTATTTTGTACACTGGACACGTAACTGAATTATGTATCAAGACTGTGTTTTTCATTACAGCTGACTTCATTTCCATTTTATATTTCACTGTTGACTGTTGAATGTGCTCTGTACAGTGTACATTGTGCACCGTACAGTGGAGAATATGCAAGGATTTGGGATTTGCTTTAGCAAGGTCATGGATAGGTAAAATGGAAATGGAATGGATTATGGATTTGATGCAGTTTTTCTTCATCTTTGTGTTTCACTGTAAGAAATGCAATGTTTTTTTCTGTTCCAAGGTCACCTTCTGATTTTCGACAGTTGGAAGACTTTTGATATTTGACGTTCACAGACTGCAAACATTCGAATAATATTATACAAATTTCAAGCTCAATTTTTGCACAGACTTTGAAAACGCTGTGTGTGAAGTGTGCATTGTGCACGATTCTGCCTTTTTGACATCCATATTCTGATGCATTTCAACAAATGTTCAGTTGCTCCAATTTCACTGCTTCTGAATTCTAAATTCTAAATTCTGCATCAGAGCAGAGAGCAAAATCAAACAAATTTTTCTATTAAGTTTTTAATATTATAAAATAGACAAGTTGAAATTGAGTTTGTCGTATCCACATTTAAATATTGATATTGATATTGATATTCGTGTTTTTATACACATAACATAGATGTGACGTTAACATATACACAAAATTTTGGCTTGGTTCTGATTTTGCCATGAAATTTTAGAAAGACGAATTTTTCTCCTATCTTACAACTTAAAACACAGATATGTATTCATACATGGTGAAAAGAGCAATGACTAGAAGCTGGGAAGAGAAAAACAATTCAGTAAGTTACTTTAAGAATAGGTAATCAAAAGAAAGAGAAAGTTTTTTTACCCGTGTTCTTGCGATGGAGATTGGAGAGTGGAGGGACTTTGTGTTGTTTGCAGGATGCATTCCCTGTTTTCGTGAGTAATCCTTACAAATCACATTTATCGTGATCAACTGACAAGTGAAATGGCGTATACATTACCTTGAGTATGAATATACTGACTACATAAACTACATAAAATATCCACACCAGCACAGAACTTTCATCCTCTCTCATACCATATCCAGCTTTTGTACACAGGTACAGATGTATAAAGAGTTGATGCATAAACATGCTTTCTCTGTCTGCCTACAGACTACAGACTGGAGACTAGCTGAAGCTGAGAACATAAAAAAGCCTCGTGTCTTCCCATTTTTCTTTCTACACGTATCCATTTATTGCACTAACATTTCAAAATACATAAAAGGAAGGAGGAGCAGCAGCACACTCTTTTACATCTCAAGCCATTGCCTTTGGCTTTGGCTTCAAGCTCCAACAAAACAACTTTTCTCAATTCATTATCTTTTATTACGTTTAAAACACACCCAAAATCTAAATAATATATTATTTTTAAAATATACCCGTATACTTAGTAACCTGTGTTTTTTGTTTGTTTGTGCAAAATTACGGTATTATAATATAAAAATACATTAAATTTTCCAGTTTCCTGCGCCCATTATAATTTTAAAGTGAATCAAGGGTCAAGTCGTTTCAAAATTTTTGGAAATAAGATACTCTGAATATAAGTTTTAGTATTTTAGGAAGATTTGTAGTCTCTTGTTAACAATTTTCAGAGAGACAATTCCTTCATCCTCTGCTGATGATCATACAGTATTTTTGGCTTTGATTTGTTTCCAAATGTCTAATCCAGTTTAATAGCAGTAGGTACAAAGGGCAAGTTGAAGAGAGGTAGAAAACAAAATTCTGTAAACGTTGCTCTTTAGTTTGCTTACTTAAAGCTCATGGCTTAGCTTTGAAAATTCTTTTGATTTTACCTAGATTTCTCTGCAGTTTGTAAATTGGGTTTAATTTGACTCCTTTTGCCTAATGTCCTTCATGAACTCTCTTCCGTCCCCTGATTCTATTTTATGTTGCAAGACATGCATAATACACATGACGGAAACTGAAGAAGTAATGATGGATCAAAAATCCAAAATCCAAAATTATTTACGCACATTAAGCTCAGAGGACTTTTTCAGAAAATTACGCTGGAGTTTGGATTTGATATACTGAATGAACTTGACTTTTGTAGATAATTCAAAAGTTATGAAATGAGGATTAAAGTAATAGCGTGATGAAGACGTCAAAGGAATCTTAAAAGAAAGGAACTATTGAAGAAGAGGAAGAAGGAAAAGCAAAGCTGTCTATTGTCTTTCCGTAGTGCTGGCTTAAACTATGTAAGTATTGAGTATTGAATATTGATACAACTATGGCAGTTTAGGGAAGAAAAGGATCAAGTTTATAAATAATCCTAGTACTTAAATTTTAAGACCCTTTATTTAAGAACCAGATTTACAAAGATTTAGATTTAAACTTGCATTCACAATCCGCCTCTGAACAAATATACAGTGCATAAATACTTGAATATATCAGTAGTTTGAGAACGAAGCAGTTGTTTGTATGTTGTAATGTTGTGTACAACTATTCAATGCCTACTCATTTCAATACAATAAAGTATCAAATATGCGTATAACATTGCACAGAACCCCGTTTTAACTTGTTCCATCCCATACCGTACTTTCCGTATTCCGTATTTTCAAGGGAAAGTTGAATGGACTACAACTCCTCTCCACTATTTCTTGAATAAGTAAAAGTACGAGAGGGCGAGAGATAGAGAGAAAATGTGGATACAAATATCAGAATATCAGAATATCAGAATATCAGAAGCTGTGAAAGAACTGAAACTTGAGCTAAACCGGGTGCTTCTTACTTATTGAACACATAACACCTAATACTTGTACTTGAACTTGTTTATACTCAGTAGTTTTTACGACCACTCTTATACTTTTCTTGCAAAGCTTGGGATTTCCACTGGTGAAAGAGTTACTTTACACTTGATACATTATACATTATACATGCACTTTCACTTTAAAGTTAAAATTAGTAAATGCATACAAATGTTCGGTATTCATGAGGAGGGAAAGTTGCATGCGAGGAAAAGTAGAGAGGGAGGGCTAGAGTCAGAGACAGAGACAGCAAAGAAGAAGGAATGAAATTGAAATCGGAATTGGAATGCACTATCCACAATCCACGCCCTCTCTTTTGCATAATCTTTAATTTCAGCTCTGCTCTGTTGTCACTGATGCTAAGTCTGGCTTTGACTTTGGATCTTGGTCGTGGCTGTTGATTTGGTACTCTTCATGTTTTTGATCTGAAGGTTATCGTAAAACGTTAATTATCTTCCAAAGCATAATTGCTTTCATCATTACGATTAATTCGCATGCTCTTCTCCCCTATTCTCAGCTTTGTTTTGTTTATCTCGCTTCAGCTGTAACTGTAGCTGTACAGCTGCAATAATGAATCTTATGCAAATACAAATACTATGTACAATGTTTCAAGTACACGTAAAAAAACCCAAACAAAATGGCGAAGCTGGAGTAACAAAACAGCAAATACGAAATACAAACAAACGATAAGCTAAAACATAATAAAAAGTCACCGTTTTGAAATTTGTTGTATAAACATTTTATGTATTTTATATTATGTACAATGTACAATGGAAATGTAAATGTAATGAAAAAATCATGTTTTATTGAAAAAGCGGAAAGGCTCAAGACTCAAGAATCTGTTTTGAATTTTTGGAACGGCATTTCTTTGAATTCTTTTGTCCTGTTTTCCATTCTCATATTTATTCCCTGGTCCAAATGGGGAGAATGAGAATTTTGATGACTCTTATATTTAAATTTGAAGCACATTTTTTATTATACTATCCGATTGCTCCATCGTATCGTCATCGCCGTCCTTCTCCTCGTTCTCATCGTCATCGTCACACAGGGAATAGAAAAGGAAATGGAAGAGGATGGAAATGAAAATAAAATAAAAGGGGAGAAAGTATGTATGAATGAATGTAAGTTTGGACTTGGGACGATCGAGAATGAAAACACAACATAACAAAGGAAAGGAAAAGAAAGCAGAAGAGGGATGTGAAGAAGGAGCAGGAGAATGAGGAGGAAAATAAAAGGGAGGGAAAGGAAATGGAAAGCAAATGCTGACATTGTTCAATCTTGTTGTACCACACCAAGTATATATGCACACTATACATTATAAATTGTACATTGTACATTGTACATGCATACACAAACTCGCAATGGGTACAAGACATACAGTAGTTTATAGTACTTGAAGCTCGTGACTTTCTCCTATTTTTTCAAAAAGAGTCAGAATCAGAGTCAGTCAAGAGACATGCAATCTTTACTTTGTTCCTCGCTCTTTCATTTCACTCATTTCCCTTTTCTCCAAACAAAAATATATATCTAGATTCTAGATTCTAGATTCTAGATTCTAGATTTTTCTCCGACTGTAGTTGTTGTTTATGTACAAGTCCCTACTTTTACTTCTACTACTTGTGCCAATATGATCGAAAAATTAAACAAACATCATGCATCATGCTTGATACATTGATACATGATATAGGGTATAAACAAAAGGAAAAAAAGCTGTAGATAACTGTAAATACTCAAGTTTTATACGTATTTATACAATTATTTCTTATTTATCTTTAGTACGAGCGACGTTTCCTCAAAACTCAAATACAAATTTATACTTATAAATGAGCTATTTTTCTCAAGAAAAATGCAAATGAGTTCCCAATTTTTGTATACACATTTCATTAAAATTGTTTTCTAAACTTTTCTTCAAGTTGGAGGGGAAAAAATTAGTAGTAAAAATAACACGATTAGACTTTGTAATCTGTGCAGCTTTCAGTGTTCAATGTACAATGGAGAGTGAACAGTGTAAACGGTAAATTGTGCATTTTGTAGATTGTAAAATAGTCGAGATTTAATGGAGTAGAGTGAAATGTGCTATTAGAGAGGAAATTTATTAGGTTTGAAATAATGAGATATTACAAGTTCTTACGTCCGTCTTGTCGTCACTCCAGCCGGTCTTATCAGTATTATGACCTCGACGTTTTCTCAAATAGCCATCGAGCCATTTGGGTCGTATTTAAGGTCTCAAATGAATGCTGACAAAATCTCAAATCGCCTTCTCGCATGCTCTTTTATTATCAAACCTCCAGTCACCGTTCACCGTTCACCGTTCAACATTCAACATTCACTACTGGTGCATGTCCTCTGCTCCGTCCAACTTACACTACTTATGCATGCAGTTCTTGTGTACAAATACACATGCCTAAATCACAATGCATTGTATGTACTCAACAACAAATATGCAATGGCCAAACGGAACTTTGGAAATACAATTGACTTTTCCTCTTACATTTTGTATTATATCCTATTTTGTCCCATGTCAAAGTCACAAAACACAAAACACAAAACAAAGTGAAAGTAAACAGTGAAATACTCTCAACTCTGAACATTATATTATATTTTAACGAGATCTTTCTATTTGTCTGGTCTGGTCTGAAATCCTCTGTCATCAAAATAAAACTAATTCAAAAGAAATAAAACTGCATGGGGGAGCAAATCCAACTCTTATTCCAAAAATATCATTGCATTTTATATGTAAACACAAACTTTTGAACAACAACTGTGGAAAAGAAGAGGGAGACGAGAACGAAAAGTTTGTTTTGCGAAGAATCTAGATTTCAAGATCTAGATTCTAACTGCAAGTAAATTATGAAGGCGTTGCCGGTCCCAGGTTCCAGGTGATGTTGACTTGTGGTGACTTTTCCCCTTCTTCTCCTTCTTGCTCTTGTTCTTGTTTCTCCCATATTTAAGATGCAGCTCCAGAAATGACTAGAGTGCTGCTCCACTCTAGTCATTTCTCAAATCTCAAAATTATAACTGAGTACAAAATTTATAAGGAAGGGAAAAGAGACATTCAAAGGAATGCACATTACAACAACCATAGACAGCTGCAACCAACAACTGTAACTGATTGTGCACAACTGAATTGTGTTGCCATTGTTTTCTTGTCTTATCTTGTCTCGTACAATGAACCAAAACCGGGACATTTTAATGATATTTTACTCTGCTATTTTTCAATTTTAAACAAGATTAACAACAAATCCATTCTTTATTTATTTATTTTTATAAATCCCTTTCTTTAAACTTCAAAACTTGACAATAAGTTGAAAAGCAAACTTTTTCAGGGTCAAATCCAGTTTTTATTTGATTCTTTCAAGAAGTCAAAAGACCCAGCTCGTAAAATATAATGGGAATTTTTGAGTGCAGTGAAAGTCTAAAAAGGCCTTTCATAACTGCACTTCACTTTACACTTTACGCTTTACAATGCATCTGGCATCTGCAAAGAAAGATCAAGGTTGTTTTCAAAGGAACCTATTGAAAATTCTGAAAGCTGAAAGCCGAAAGGAAAGTAGTTGTTGTCAAGATGCATACCATGCTAAAAGGAGTGGAAGTTGAAAAAGAAAAAGAGCAAGAAGGGCAGTTGAAGTATGAAAAATTCTCGGGAAAAAAAGAATTGGACTAAAAAAGAAAGCAAGAAAGCTGAGAGTTGAGAGTTGAGTCAGAGCTCACAGAGATGCAAGTATTGTGGATTGTAGATTGTAGATTGTAGAAACGTCTACTCTCGAGGCAAGCCAAACTTTGACTCGATCGTTTAGCGGGGGAGGAGTTTCTCATTGTATTTTAAGCAAGGAT